>RJWM01023797.1:0-31486 GCA_004363535.1 Dasyprocta punctata | reverse complement strand
GGCACTTACAACACTGAACTAAATTCCCGGCCTGACCACCAGTTTTTAATCCATAACATCAGCTTTCTCACTGTGATTAATCTTATGTTCTTCTTCACTTCATCTTGTAACTATTGGATTGATTTTTCATGATCCCTTGTTATTTTAAGATATCTTTCTTTTTGTGGTAGCTAACTGAAATTCTGTCTTCTACAACTGACATTCCATCTTTTCCTTTGTTAAAACTGTTGCATACACTTTCAGTGGAAGTCTTAATCTCCTCGATATCTGCTGGATCTCTTTCATGGGTCGTAGTTCTTTCTTATGCTAGGCATTCATAGTTTCCATTGTTTTCCTAACTCATCGAATTTTTTAAAATCCATGTCTACTCTGGATTCATTGGCCATGTCTTTAATTTTGATCACTATTTCCTTTTTTCACCTGAGAGAATATTTTTTTCTGTAGCTACCTCCATTTGTTTTTTCACTTCTCCTGCTATCGTTTCAGAAAGTTCCAGTGGGTGGCTTCTGATTTCTTCTATCTCATTGTGCTCTGGAGTTGTACTGGGTGGGTTGGAGGTTTGGGGCTGCATTTTGTTTCTGCATCTTGTCATTTTCTATTTTATATCTTTTATTTTGTTTTATTTTCTCTGTTGGTCTTGTAGATTTCTTGTGATAGATAGCTTAATCACTGATATCGAGGCTTTGCTAGGAAATATATATTCCTCAGAGATGTCTTCTAGGTGTAGGTGGTTCTTGGTCTTTGTTTCTGTCCCAAGAACCTGCCTTCCCAATTTATTAAGGATGAGAATTTGCTATCTATTTGTCTCAGTACCATGTCCTTTGGTACTGGACTGTGGTGGTGGTTATTACCCCAGACAATTCAGTGCTGGCATACAAGGGAGAAAAACTGATTACAACATCTATGATATCGTTGCTAAACTAGTAAAATTAGCAATAATAATACCATCATGTACATCCCAGCAACTGACAAACTATGGTAACTATTAATTTGGCACCTCAAATCATAGAAGAAAGCTCTAAAGTTATATAACAAAATCCAACATAGACCAGGAACTTGTTTGCAATGAGTTTTCCCTTGGTAAATTAATTTTATCCCCTTTGGGGGAATTTAGGAGACACAGGGAACCAAACTGAGTGATGAATGAAGAGAAATACAGTAGAAGCAAGACTGTAAGTCAAAGGGTGGTCACTCAACTTTTGGGAGACTGGAAGAAGTTGCGGGAGAGAAAAAAATCAAAGAGAAAGCAAAAGAACTATTGGAGCAAACCAGAAAGAGAAGAGATTATGGTCACTCACATGAAGGTATCATAAAATCAAGAGAGGTACTTGAGAGTAGAGAGAAACAAGATGAATAGAAGAAAACAAAAATTAAGGTAAGGAACCTAAATTGTAAAGAAAAAGAAAACAAAAAACACTCTAACCAGACTGAAAAGGAAAACCACTCAAACAAACAAAGAAAAAGAAAAATAGTAAAATTCCTCTGGTGTTCACTGATCTTTAGTAGTGTCCAAGTAGGATCTCAGAAATGTGCTGTGTAACCCTGCCATGTTTGTAGTGGGATTTGTGCTGGGTATGGAGCTGATCCTGGCCCCTGAATGTGTGGGCTGGGACTGGTCTTCAGATGACAAGGTTTTGGATGTCCATTTCTCCTGACTGTGTTCATCTCTTCAGTGCTCTTCCAGTTGCTGTGGCACCCTCGGATAGGGAGACCCTGAGGTTGCTCCCAGACCTTTGTACACTTAGCTCCTTCCAGCCCTTGCACAGCTTTCTCTGTTTCCTACCACCAGCTCATTTTATCCTTTGGCCATGGGGCGAGGTGCCCTTGTCCCACTGCAGGCCATGACTGCTTGCCTGTTTGTGCTGCTGAGCCAAGGAGGCCACTGGAACAGAGTCTGGGTGGTCCCAGATCCTGCCTCTCAGCAGAATTCCTGCCAGTCTGAAGCCCAGCTGTTGGCACTCCACCATGACTGAATGACTCTTTCCTCCTTCCACCCCAGGATTTTGACAGTGAAGTGACCTGGGACTGTTCTGCTGCTCGGGTTCACCCCAAACCCTTTGAAATAAAATGGGAGCCCTGCCTGCCTGCTTCTATTCCACATATCCATGTACCAAAACACAGCACCCGTTTAACCTCACTCACCAACTGCTGGCTCTGCTGGGTCCCTTGGGAAACAGTTTCCTGGTGCAGGGCATGCTGGTCCACTGAGGCACAGTTGACCTTGAGCAATGATAGTTTTAAGAGTTTTCCAAGACAGAAAGCAAGTAAGAGGCTCAAGGAGTCTGGTCAGGGGTCTGTAACCTGTGTGAAAATTGTCATGAAAGGATGAGAGTATGGTGTGTGCAAGCAAAATGAGAAGGATGAACTTTCCCTAACTTAGGAACCATCTGTCTTGTTGAGAAAGTCTTGATACTGTTGGCATTCAGAAGAGGAATAGGCAGGGGTTCTGCCAGGAAAGATGAAATATTGAGCCATAGGGGTGTGGCAGGGGAGGCTGGCTGCCTCTTCAGCAGTTTTAAGTGCAATGTCATTTCTGGCAGCTGTGGGATCTGAAGTCTTGGTGCCCCTTGCTGTGAAGGACTCCCACCCCTGTTGGCCATAGGGAAGCCTGAAGAAGGGCTTTAATGAGTGGGCACTAATGAATGAAGACAATCAGGAGGTGAGAAATCCCCTTTCAGCCCAGACGGTGGCATGATTATGCAATATATAGAATGCATACCTTGAATCTGTATGAATATTAATTGTAAGCCCTTAGCTAGTGTGAGGGCTCTGGTTAGCATGATTAGTTCATCCTGCTGAGAAGGGGTGGATAGAGACAGAGCTGCAGCTTCTATGAGAGACTCTTGGTAGATGATAGTGTATCCTGGCCTGGCAAAGGAGTTGGGAGTAGGCTTATTTGAACTTCTGTCAGTGATCCAGGTATGGTCAAGGTTGGGAAGAGAGAGGGTGGAGATGTGTGGAAAAAGGGAGGTTGCTAAATGGATTAGAGACTTGTAGTCATGTGGCTCTGGTCCTTTAAAGAGAGGTGAATTATTGAAGTGAGAGGGTGGGTTACGGTCTGGGCCTGAGGTGATGGTAACTGTGGGAGTTTCTATGAAAAGCACATAAAGCTGAAAATGAAGGGCAGAAAGTGTAAGAGTGGGATGAAGACATGAGCCCCTGAAGATTACGGTAGGACTGAAGGGTGAGGGGAGCATATCTAGTGATTTCAAGTCCTGCTAAGAGCATTAGGGTCACTGCTGTAGCAGCACACAGGCATGGTGGCCAGCCAGAGACAGTGGGGTCAAGCTGTTTGGAGAGGAATATGATAGGGTGTGGGCTTCGACCCTGTGACAGAACTCCTGCTGCGTATCTCTTGTGTTCAGTTGTATTAAGATTGAAGGGCTAAGGAGGGGGCTGTTTTTAGGGCTTTTTTTTTTAAGATCTCAAAGGACAAGTGAAGAAAGGGCTGGTGATCTAAGTACTCAGCAAGTCTTCCACTACAAGTTTATAGAGGGGTTTAGTGAGAAGTGCAAATCTGGGAACCCAGAAGCAAACATATCCTATTAAACTGAGAAAGGTGAGGAGCTATTTTTTGTGGTGGGAGTTGAGATCTGGGAGATCAAGTGCATACGGCTTGGAGGTGTGATTCAGGTGTGTTTGTGGAGAATCATGTCCAGATAAGTGACAGGTGGAAAAGAGATTTGGACCTTAGACGAAGAGACATGATATCGCCTGGAATCTAGGTACTGCAATAGTAAGTGTCCTTACAGGATGACTTGTACAGGGATTTCAGAGAAGATCATCTACATATTCTATAAGGTGCGAGGAGGGGGTATGAAAGCAGACTAAATCATGCGCAAGGACCTGAACAAAATAGTGATTGCTGTCCTGGAAGCCCTGAGTCAAGACAGGCCAAGTTAACTCCCGGGCCTGGCGAGTGTCTGGGTCTGTCCAGGTGAAGGCAAAGCGAGGTCGTGAGGTGGGGTGCAAGGAAATAGTGAAAAAGGTATCTTTTAAGTCTAAGACAGAGTAATTAGAGATAGATGGAGGGACAGAAGACAAAAGGGAGTAGGAGTAAGGTACCATAGGTGGTACAGGAAGGAGTATCTGGTAAATAGCACAAAGATCTTGTACCAACCGGTAAGAGCCATCTGCCCTTTGTACTAGGAGGATGGAGAATTGATAGGAATTAAAAGACTATGTTGCAGTAGGCAAAAAAATAGTCCCTGCAAAGCTGGATCAGAAATGGGGTATTGTTTTGGGGCAAGGTAGGGGTGGTTAGGCTTTTGAGGGATATTAAGAGTTTGATGGAATGAAGCCAGAGATGGGATAGAAGTGTCCCAGACTCTAGGGTTGTGAGGAGGGAAACAATGGGAGTGTTCTGGAGGCGGGGCAGGAAAGAAGTCATTAAGGTAAATTTATAAGGAATGATGTGTCCCAGGGATGGTCAGAGTAGCTGACAACTTAAGATATCTTGCCCTAAAAGGAGAACAGGACAGGTAGGGATGACTAAAAATGAATGTGGGTAAGGGTTTTGACTCAATTGGCATCAGATTGGGGGAGTATTTAAGGATGTGGAGACTTTACTGTCCTTACCCACAATAGTAATTGGAACCAAGGAGGTTGGTCCTTGGAAGGATGGTAAAGTGTAGTAACAAGCACCCTTATCAATCAGAAATGAGATGGCCTTACCCTCCACTGTAAGACTTACCAGGATTTCAGAATCTGAAATGTTCCAGGGGGCCTCTGCAGGTTTGGGGCCTAGTCAGTAGGCAGGCCAAGAAGTTCCGGGAAGGGCTGGTTGGGGGATCCTGGGGTTGTAGCCCAGAGAGGCAGGGGCAGCTGACATCACTGGGCAATCTGACTTCCGGTGGGGAACCCCACAGGATGAACATGGTTTAGGGGTGATCCTAGGCTGTGGGCAATCCATAGCTCAGTGACTGTTCATTTGAAGCATGGCCCTGGAGGGAAGTCCTTGGTAGAAAGGCCTTAGAAATGCTTTTAGCCATGGTATTGGTGTCTGGTCTAGCCTGAGGGTTTCTTACTGTGGAGGCTAACATCTGAACCTCAGAAATGTGCTGTTTTTAATCACTTTCATCTTTATTATTAAAGACTTTGAAAGCCAAATTGATATGCTTCTGCTGTGGGGTCCGAGGGCCAGCCTCTAGTTTCTGTAAATTTCTACGAATGTCTGGTGCTGATTGGGTGGTAAAATGAATCTTTGGGATAAGTTGTCCCTCTGGACTTTCTGGGTCTAATGTTATGTATCATCTAAGGGCAACAGCCAGGTGAACCATAAACTGAGCTATGTTTTTATCCCTGTTCTGAGTGGTTTCCCTTAGCTTATCAAAATTAACAGCTTTATGACCATCCTGCAAAGTCCCTGTACTAAGTAAGAAACCATGCAGTCTCAGCTTGCTATGTCCTCAGATTCTGCCTGACAGGTCTACTTTGGGTGTTCCTGGGAAATCAATGCAGTTTCCACTGGAAGGTCGACCTGAAGGAAGAATTCTAGGACGAGACCAGGGAAATCACTCATTTCTATTCTTCTGAAGAGAGAATGGACCTAAGGATCACATTTAAATCTGTCCAGGTTAGGTTATATGACTGAGTTAGATATCAAAACTCTTGGATACATTGGATGGGATCTGAAAAGGAGACTAGAGACTGATTAATTTAGGAAAGATCTGTCAAAGAGAAAGGAACACTAACTCTAGCAATTCCCTCTGTGCTTGCCACTTCATGGAATGGGAACTGGGGGTCTGGGGGCCTTTGGGGGCCAAACTGCAATCTAGATTAGATATGGGGTAGAGTGGAGTCAGGTATAGCGTACAGATGAGAATTAAAGTCAAGGGGAAGTGCCAGATAAATACAGGCAACCGGCACCTGATTGACAGGAGGCCCTACAGGAGAGGAGGGAGCAGCTGCAGGGGCAGAAGCTCTGGGGGAGGAGGGGAAGACGCCATAGCAGCAGACGGCTCCAGAGGAGGGCGGGGGCAGCTGCAGCAACAGGGAACTCGAGGAGGTGGAGCAGCTGCAGGGGCAAGAGGTTCCAGACATTGTCAGTGGAGACAAGATCAGGTGGATTTATTGTAAGAGAGGAGTCCATGTCTTGTGAAGTGGGTGTAGATGGGAGAGAAAGAAGGATTTGAGAGGGATCCCACGAGGTGCACAAAGTGAGAATATTACAGAATGTAAGGAATGCCTGTATGTATAGGACTTCCACCACCTATTCAGCCTCCAGTACTAATTGTCTAAATCCCACAGAATGGAGAGATAGAAATTTCTGTGGTCTGGCCAAGTTGAACCACTTTCCAGTTTGTACGATGGCCATGCAGTGCTACAGAAAAATAGTAGCCACTTAGGCTTCTGACTGGGTTGGAAGCGGAGATGGTTCAGACTTTTTGAGAAACAGGATAATGATAAGGAAAAGGGGATAGAAGGAAGAATGTTCCTAATGGGGGGCAGAGAGAAGTAACTGTCATGCCTGGAGTGGCAAAATAATAGCAGCATCAGGGCCTTAGTGACTGGCTTCAGTTGTGCCCAAAGCCATATGGGAGTGTGGGTGAATGAGCAAAGTGGTCATCACCACAATTGATTAATCACCAAGGAGAGCCTGCCTCCCTGGAAAGTGTCCGAGCCTACCATTAGGTTTAAAGGCACTCATGGTTTGTGTCTGGATGTCTCCCTCAAGACTCATGCAGTCATGGGGTGGGGGCGGCTTTGGAGGTGGCTGAATCTAGAGATTGTGATTGATTCATGGTCCAATGCTGGGATTATGGGTGAAAGTGCTACACCTGCCCTATTGTGGGTAACCTGCATATAATACTAGGGACAGAAAGAGTCTTCTCTCTCCCTCTTCCCTTCGTAAGTTTTGCTGTTTTCTGTTGCCATAAATGGTTGCCTCTCTGCCATGTGCCACCCTGCCTTGGAGATAGCTGATTATGAACTGAAACCTCTACAAACTGTGAGCTAAATAAACCTTTCCTTCTTTAACTTTGGGTGTTGGGTATTTTGTCCCAGTAATAAGAGAAAAGTAACTAAGACAGACACAAAGGAGCAAGCCTTTCTCTGTTCCAGGGGAGCGAGGGGAGAGAGAACCAGGGAATATCCAGCAGCAATGAGGGAGAAGGTGAGGCACAGAGACAGTTAAAGGTGCAGAGTTAAGGCAACGGCAGCAGCAGAGGGGTTGCTTAAGGGTGCAGGGATTGTCAGAAGTACGGAGAGGTCTTACTGGATCTGAAGTGAGCAGGAACTGCCTTCAGCATTGCAGCAAAGTCTGGAACCAAAGTGTAATACCCTCTCAGGAGGAATTCATCATCCTGAGTTTCATGTACCAAATCAAAATTAATAGTGTGAGAGTAAACACTCAAAGATCAAGACTATGGGAAAGACTAGATTTAAATCCATCTAGGTACAGGCCGGCAGAAATTGTAGGGATATCAGAAAATATCTGGAGGGGAGGCTAAGTATATATAGGGTTTAGGGTTGGAAGTCATAGTCCCAAGGAACCTGGATGGAATGTTTGAGGTCAAATCGATATGATGATGAGCACAGGTGTGCACATAAAGCTCGGTCTTCTGACATCAGGTAAAGTGCAGGTCCAGACCTAAATTTCTTTATGGCCATCATTTCTGCTTTTTGAGGGCAGCATGGATTCTGGTTGTTTCTAGAGGGCACCATGTTTATTGGGAAAGTCTTTCTCAGGTTACACCTGACAATAACAAATACGATCATCCTGACAATGTAATAAAACACCAAGCAATAGGGACAGGTGTCAGGAGGGTAGCAATTAAAGGTTACATGGGCATTATGAAAATAACATCATTTGTTTCTATTCCTTCAACCTCTAACGTGATCTCTGTGTCTACACTGGGTGTGGCAGTCCCGTACCTCTGGTCTTCAACTGGCTGTAGTTGTCATTCTGATAGAGGAAGGTCCCGGGGGCACATGAGGCCCCAGCTCTTCCCAGTGCTAAGTTCACTGTCCTGCAGTATCCAGAACACACAGGGCCTGGTCACTGAGCTCTGAACCGAGGCGTTGCCACTGTCTAGTACAGATCTCATGCCACAAGGACTTCCGCGTCCACCTGTTTGACTGACAAGGGTAAGGCAAGAACGACTCTGCAGTAGTGCACAGAGATAGCACAGATCTATTCCCACTGTGCAGTATGACCTGCCCCTGATATCGAAAGCTACAATTCCTGCAAGGTGCTGCATTCTAACAAGTGATTTTTACTCCTCGCCTTACTAGCAGATGGGAGGATATAAGCAAGAAACATAAGTGACAGTATTCCAAGGATTCAAGGGGCTCTCCTTCATGTCATGATAAGAGGGAAAAAACAGCTGTACTCAGTTTAACTGTTGAGGAATTACCAATATAACTGGACATTAGAAAAATTAAGGAAAATAACCAATACTTTTCTTAGGGTCATAAAAGTGTATGTGGATAAAACAGAAAATTGTTCTCATTTTAAAAAGGTATATTCTAAAAGCCGGGTGTGGTGGAGCATGACAGTGATCCCAGAAATCTAAGAGGCTGAGACAAAAGAATCACAAGTTCTGGCCTAGCCTAGCCTTTCCATTAGAAAAACAGAATGACCCTGTCTTAAAAAAAAAAGCACTGGAAAGGTAGTTCAGTGTGAATGCCCTGCATTTAATCTTCAGTACTGCAAATAAACATACAAAACACAAAAAAGATATATACTGAAATATTTACAATTATATATTTGTAATTTAATGTAGCAATTTGAAATAATTCAACAAAATAGAGCAAATATGTCAAGAATGTAATATTTGATAAATCTATGTGAGACATGCATCTGATCACCATTTTTCTATTTTCTACTATTTTGACTGTCACATACACACACACTGTACACACCCATATGGTAATGGAGGACAAGGGGAAGTGGGGAGAGTGTAGTTTCCTTCCAGAAATGTACCATTAAACTTAAGAATGACAAGAGCAATAAGGTACATATAAACAGTCTTATGAATAAGGTTATGATATAAACAAATACTGGAAAACTTGAAATAGTAATATGTATGACCGTCAAGGTTTACCTGAGTGGGAAAAGGAACACAAGGTAGATGTTTAAAATCACACAAGTAACTATACATGCAACCCAAAATAAGAACATAATTATTGTATCAGGCTTGTATTTCCAGGAGGAAATCTTTCTCGAAACCTAATGTGTCCACTCATCTGACTTTTTGGTGATATGGAGACAAATGTGCACAGTAACTTAAACATTGTTAAGTACAGCTTTAGGGGTACTGGAAAAGTGGGCTGGAAAGCAGAATGAGTCCCCAAGTCCCTGTTTCATCACCGTACACACTGGCTCATCTATTAACCTGTTGTAGAATGTGAATTGCTTTGTACAATTTTAAGTGCCTAGCTTACAGAATCTTTTACTCTTCCTTAGTATCATTCAATGGGGTTTATCAAATGCCAAACTCATAATACTATTCAATTGGTACTATTTCCTATACTATCATGATGCAATATTCACTACGACTAGTTCATGCAAAATAGTTTCACTTCCCTGAAAGTCACCTATACTCTACCTATTTACCATCCACTACTAAATTCCTGGAAATCACTGAGGGCTGTTTGCTTGTTTGTTCGATTTTTTAATTTAACCTATCTGCACATTTTTGCCTTTTCCAGAATGTCATGTAATTGAACAGTTGGAATCAAACAGTATGTGCCCTTCTGAGACTGGCTTCCTTAATTCAACAACATGTGTTTAATCATTTCCCATGGATTTTCATGACTTGAGAGCACATTTAAAAAAATATCAGACTAACATTCCATTGCAGGAACATACCACAGTTTATTCTCAGGTCTATTGAGGTACATCTTTACCACCCTCAAATGTTTGCAGTTATGTGTAAACAGTTATAAAGGTATACATGGTTTCTATGTTTCATCTGATGTTTTCAAACAAATTGGTCGAATATCAAGGTTCACAATTACTGGATTTTACAGAAAAGTGATGTTTAATTATATTTGAAAGTAACTGTTGAGTTGTCCACCAAAGTTACAGTATTTTGCATTCTGACCAAAAGTGAACAAGTGACTTTTTGCCAGCACTTGGGGCTGGCACTGTTTCACATTTTGATCATTTCAATATGAAATTCACATAATTTGCAGTTTCATAACATATGATTCCAGGTTTTTCGTATTCTGATTTACCACACCAATAGCTTCACCTGCAGAATCGTATCTAGCTCTTTTCAACCATTTTCATTGGTCATTTTCCTATTGTTGAATTTTAATTGTTCTTCATTTTTAGGATTAAATTCCTCTCAGAGGTATCTTTTGCAAGTGTTTTCTATCCGTGTTTGTTTTTTCATTTTCTTGTCAATCATGCAGAAATTTTTAATTCCATGCAGTCAAACTGATCAGTTTGTTCTTTGTGTAGTTCTCAGCGGGATTATCAAAAAAGTGCCTATCTGCATGCCCTCCCCTCCTCCCTCTCTCCCTTTTCATTCCCCCCAAACAAAACAAAACAAAGCAAAGCAAAGTAAAACATAACACCTTAAAAAAGCGGGGGGGGGGGGGATAGATTCTGTGACTGCAATACCTATATAAGAACTTTAAAAACAAACAAAAAAGATTATCAACTTATCTAGAGTCATCGAGTAATTAGGACACATTCGAGTTTCCCCAGTTTTCCATGTGTCGGGTGTCAAATCAGAACTTCAAAGAAGCGGAACTCCAGGTCTGTGTCAGGTTAGGAGAGACACCCCTCTAATTCTTCAGGACCGCCTCTCCTGGTAAGGACGCTCAGCTGGGTAAACAAGCCCGGCGTCCCTTGGAGCTGGCAGTTGGCGCAAGGTCTTCTGGGAAATGCAGTCTCCCTCCAATGACGTCACCAGCTCAGGGCCCAGGGAGCCTCTCTCCGTGTTCCTTCTGCGCATGCGCTGCTGTACCCTTTCAATCTTTCGTGAAAATCTAGCTTTTCTCGTCAGTCTCTCTGGAGGTGGGCTTCGTTTCTGTGAAGGTTGGTGCAAGGGTTAAAGGGGAGTGAGCGGGCCCGTGGGAACCCAGGGGAGCGAGACAGCCGTGCACCTGTGTGAGGGAAGCAGAAACAGTGTACTTCGGGACAGCGGAACCTGGGGTGCAGGTGCAGGCCACTGGGGTGAGCTAGGTTTGGAGGCGACAAGAGCTGGGGATCCCAGGACCTGTCCTGCAGAAAAGACCTTTTCAGCCGTGCTTCCAGATGCACCGAAGCTGGCTCGGTCGGGGGAGTTCCCGGGGCTGGTGCGCGGACTGCGTGAGCCGGGGGAGTGAGCTCCTATTCCGGCTCCGGTACTGCTGGAGCCTGTTACTGTTTATGTGACATCTGCGTACCGCTCTCCAAGATGATTGTGTTAACGCTATCAGCGAAGTGGCCCCCTCCCTGGATTCCCAGGAATTCCTGGTCAAATGTCTGTAGAGCCAGTCTTGCTGTGTAGCAGTAGTCTGTCTTTCTTTCTTTCTTTCTTTCTTTCTTTCTTTCTTTCTTTCTTTCTTTCTTTCTTTCTTTCTTTCTTTTTTTTTGTGTCTCCTTTAGGGAAGCTTCTGACCCCCTCCTGCACTCTTATTAGTATTAGCTTGGCTAGAATTCCTGGTTTGAGTTTGCAGAAGTTGATACAAGACCTAGTATCCAGGGACAGGAGTTCTACAAGGAAAGTCCAGTAGAGGATGATGGCCCCATTTTCTTTGAGATAAAGGAGATGATACAAAGTTTGAAGAAGGGCGCGCTGAACGGACAGGAATTCCACCTGAAAGAACTCCTCTACCAGCTTACTAATGCTGTAGAGCAGAGACTGAAGTGTCCCAGAAAGAGGAAACCCCCAAACTTGCACGGGCCCACCCATTATTCACCCTACCGTGTACGTACACACGTTTGGTTGACATTAGGTCGTCCAATAACTACCCTGGTCTGTGTGATATTGGCAGGTTTGGACCAGCATTCGTAAGAGAGGTTTGAGCTGGATTGAGAAAGTTAGGCTAGGGTGTAGGAAACGGTACTTTCTGGAAAGGGCTTGAAGGTGTAGGTTCTGGGATGGAAACTTAAACTGACACTCTTGAGAAGGTCTGTTTACAGTGCTTTCCACACACGCACAGGTATCGTTTCAACTTGTTTGTATTGACTGAGCTCTGTAAAGCCTAGTCTGCCATGAAATTTGACATCCAGAGATATGTGATGCTCACTGTATTCTGATCATTCTTCCTCTAGTTCAGGAAGAGGTTGCCAAGGTATTTTTACCTTATAAGGGAGATGAAAAAGGTTTCAGATGAGTTGCTGGAAGTCACATGATTTGTAGATTTTAGCTGCCTTGATGTGTTGGCTAGTGTTATCCATTTTACCACACTTTATGTCAAACCAAGTGTTCTTCCCTTTGTAATTATTCTTCTGAAGCTGGACTTGTGTGCCTATAATTCCTGCCCTTTGGGAGAGGCCGGAAGGTTGCAAGTTTGAGACCAACCTGGCAATTTAGTGCTTGGCAAGACTTTGTGTCAAAATAAAAAGTAAAATAACACCTTGGGATTTATCTCAGTGTTCATGGTCTGTTTGCAGTACCATTAAAAAAAAAAAAAGAGTTGCACAAATGAAGTCAATTTAGAACCAACATTTCTTTAAAATACTTTACCTTAAATGATGGGGGTCTAACCTTTTGACTTGCCTGGGGTCCTCTGAGTGAAGAGGAATTGTCTTGGGCCACATAAAAAATATATAATATAGTTAATGTAAATAAGTAGCAAGACTTCCTTTGTTTTTTATATTTTAACTTATTAATTTATAAAATAAAACAAGCCCATGTTTAATAATTAAAGGAAAACTTACATGCCTGCTTAGCTGTAAGGACACAATTATGTGATTAGTAAGGGCACAGTTATAGAATAATGAACTTATAGACACGTTATAGCAAATTAAAATCAAATAGCAGCCTCTGCCTATGCTCTTGCTGCTTGTCATGTGAACACCCTGCTGAATTCAGTCAGCCTTGACTGTCTGGGTCCAGCTGCTTTTCTTCTGATAATACACTGGGCCGTTTGACTATTTTCACCTTATGATTCCCTTAATTAAGAAAATATCTTGCTTCTAATTGGCTTCAAGGACTTTGGCTGGGGCAAAGTAACCCAGTCAAAGATACTTTTTAACTCTGTTTGCTCCACTTGAACCCCTTCTCTCATCCCCAGAATGTTCCTATGTTATACTAAACAATTCCTTTTAAACAAATATATGACTTAATTTAATCCAGGTAATTAATCTTGTAATGCCTTGTACTTCCTGCTTGTAAACTATATTGAAATCGGACTCAAAGCTGGCTCTTTGCTAATGATTTGGACCTACTCTCACTGGCTCGCTAGTGTGATAAACAGTTGTCTTCTAAATCCTTCCTGCAAAGAGTCATCCATTTGGTTTGATACTGGTTTTTCTGCAATGTAGTAACAATAACTACCTCATGTTTAGCTAGGTGCTATTATTGGTAAATTTTGGTGCATGTTACTGACCTGGTGGCACAAGCATATGTAACATGATGAATGCAGGAATGGATTTGACTGACTGTGGAGGATACAGGCGGCTGAGTGAGCACTGCATTTCACTCTCGCCTACAGTGTTCCATCCCACACTCAAGTGCTATGCAGTTGGGTTGTATAATATATCACTAAATCTCAGATAATGTTAAAAATTTATGATCTCTGGCTGAATGTGGCCCATGGACTTCGGGTTGGATACACCTGCCTTAAACATTCTGTCGTTATTTTATTTCAGCACTTTCTGCAAATCGTTTGGCTTTCAAAGCTGAGGTAACACAAACTTTCCCCACTTAATATCGTGAATCTGTTGTTGAACATCATAAATTCTGCAGACAATTTTAGAAGCCTATCTTAGTGTATTGAAAATGGTGGGATTAGACTGCATCACACTTCAATTTCAAACCAGTGTCTTAAAATGTAAACAAATAAAATACAAGGCTCATTTGTAAGTAACAAACCCTTTTTATGTTTTTTAAACAGACTGTTTATGTTGTAAACAATTTAAGACATAGTTTACTGATGTGCAGACAGTTGCTTTTTATGATTTATATGGCCTCAGAGCCAGCAACCTCCCATGAGAGTCCTCCAGTTGACTGTGATTTTGAAAACTTTAGGTATGTGGTTGTGATTCAAGACTTTTCTTCCACATGTTAATTCTGTTAAAACATTAAGTTCTGCTGGCTTAAATATATCAGCATATTGCGTGTAAAAACAAAACTTAATGGTTTAAAAAGAATACTATCTCCATGTATCTGTGTATTGGGGTGTGTTCACCTGGGCATTTTCTGTGCTGGTGTTTTCTGGATCACAGATGAAGCTTTCCTTATCAGTAGGACTATGTCTAAGGAGGCAAATGCTAGTGGTCTTTTCAAACTGATATTTCATCACATTTTCTAAAACTGACAAAACCCTATTTGTTGTCAGAACACATCATATAAGGACTTAAAGGCAGAGCTGGGAAACATTAACAGAACAGTGTACCACAGGAATTATACAATATACACAGGAAATATTTTGTAAAATGTATATTTTCCATGATGTTTAGCTAATAGAAGAGAAAGATGTGTTTTACTAGAACTAATCAGATGTCCACTGTTGATTCTCATATTGGCAGGGAATAGTTTATATAGCCCAAATGAATTTCTATAAAATTAATTGTAGTGAAAACATAACACTTTCCTTTGATTTAAATTATTACATTGTGTCTTTATGTAGCACTAATTACTGCTAAACAAGTAGGTAGTGTATATCTTCCATAACCCCAAATAAATTCTAGATGCTTTTTTAATGGAATTTTATCACCTGTTTTGTAGGAGTGAATGGCAGTTCTCCCACATGGAGGTTTACTATTTATTTATTTACTTCTCTTTTCCAGTTACTATGTAGAAATGTTTTGGGGAAGATACTGACCAGTTCTATCCTTAGTCTACTCCATTTGCCTTCTCTCCCAGCTATGCTTACAGAGCTCTCTGTGCATTTCTATGAGCAACAACAACAAAAAGTCAGGTTTCCCGTACGTATTTTATTTATTCTTCATTTTGTTTTATATTGAACTTATGAGTCTTACGGAACCCAAAAATTAAAATGGAAAAATAGAAATAGTAACCCTCAGCTTTAGGGAAATGCATATAATGGAATCAAGTTGGCATGTAGCTACAGATGTGTCATAAGATCTTAGCGTCACGCAGGTGGGCTACATATTTGTCTGTCGTCTTTCTGATGCTGTTACGAAAACATCAGGCATGTTTGTTACATTACTAGAATGGAACTGGAGAGGAAAACATGCTAAATTTTCATGGGACATGAAGACTTGCTGGCATCAGAGTCTGAAATACTGTTTTAATTAGACATACAGATAATATACTAAAAAGTTCATCACTACCAACCTGGGGAAAAAAAAATCTTGGCATTTTGCTGTAGAGTTACCTGGGGCTAAAGCATAACTCATTATATATGGTTTTTCTGGAGTGGTTCAGCTAAGGTGGTTCCAGAGTGCTTTGGAGCTTAATTCTAGATAAAACCTGGAATGCTGGTAGGATTGTGTCAACCAAAGGCCTTTAAGTACTTGTACATTTCTCTCAGTTCATTTGTATGTGCAGTGTGTATAGTACAATATTCAAAGTTGCATTTTCTGGCAAATTTCTACTGCTCATTTGCCTTTTAATTCACACAGTGAATTCTCTCATTTCTTCTACTCTTACCAGTAACCTAAGATACAGTCAGATACAATGACTGTTCATTAGGCATTGCCTTATTGAATCTTCTGCCATATTTGAAATTATTATTCATGATCTTCTGGAAATTATTTTGTGAATAGTTTTTGTCATGTCTTTGATGATGGCTTCTTCTCTTTTTTACTGCATTATTCTGCTTTCTTGTTGTTAACAAAGGTCATCTATGTGTTCCATCCATCATAATCTGTAATTCTTTTTGTCTAATTCAGCTATCTGTGGTTTGCTATCATGGACATCAGGTCCACAACCTCCCAAATGAGTGGACAGCAAAGGCTTAAAGAAAAGAGACAAGTGGTATGATTTTAGGGCTCCAGGAGAATCAAAACTCTAGCAGAATTCAAGATTCTCTGGGGGCTGAGACAAAGAACTTCTCTGGGTGACCTGTACTTACTTGGTTTTCAAACAAAGAAAGGGGTTAGAGTGGAAAGCATGGGAAACTCAGCAGGACCTTGGGAGTCAGTTCAAAGACTTTCCCAAGTAGTAAATTGTAGCAATCAAGAGAACTATCTTATCTCTAGGTTGACATTTATTGCAGAAGTGTGGAGTCTGAGCTTCTGTCTCTATTTAGTTAACTGGGGTTGGAGCCAGGTGTCCTCAGCTGTGGCCTTGTCTTGTCCTTTGAAGCATCATGGCATCACAGACCGCTACAGGCCTCAGCTGGGACCAGTGGTTATAGAGGTTCACTTACTATAACTCTGCTGTCCATCTCCAGACACGGGGCCTAGGCCTGGGACAGACACAAACATATCCAATTGGTTAATTTCAGATCCTATTCAGAGCTGCTTGTAGTGCTCTTCATTAGTCTGACACCCCTACTTATTTCTCACCAGCATAGACTTCTCCCCTGTCCTTTGGACTTCAGTTCTTTGTAGCTATCCAAAAACACCTTAAGATCAGCAAATCCCAAATAAACACCCCATTCTCCTGTCTTCCCTTACAGTGTTACTGCCACCCTCCAGCTAGTGATCCAAATCACTAAAATGGGGTGTTTGTTCCTCTGAACTTCTCCCTTCTCAGGTCTCATTTCATGTGGGGTCAGGTTTTGCTACTCTTCTTTGCTTATTGTTTTCCTATTACTCTCTTATATGAATAAAATTCTAATATGGGGGGACAAGTTCTTTGGTGTTAAACAAAACAAAACACATGATGAGTATGTTTATTGGGTGATGAGGTTCAATCCCTGCTCAACTGTGCTTTCAGCTAGCACATATGGCGACATCCTTAGTAGTCCATGATGGGAAGGTATGAAGGAATTAGTTGGAACATGTATGAACAAGGATAATAAAAAAATAGGCAAAGTAATAAACCATGAAGCATTGATGTTTATAATTTTTACCCTTATATAAGCTTTTGGTAATTTTATAGTTTTATTTTTAATTGTATGTTCACAGTTCAAAAATACCTGCCATGTTTTCAGAAACATTTAAAGATTTAGTTCTCCTACTTTAGATAGCTGGTTAAAATGAGTAGGGAGAAAGGTATATGTGTATCAGTTGTATTTGTTTATAGACTAGAACTATAGTTAAAAGTTAGTTAAAAATGAAAAGTGACATCTTGATTAACTGAACATTTTACATTTTAAAGATCTGTTTTTTAACTTCTTCTTATTGACACATATTAATTGTATTTTCTTACATTACTGCATTGTACTTTGTTAAAATTCATTCTCTCTACTCACCCCATGCCCTTTCCATTTTCTATTATTCCCTGTTCTATTTTCAGATCATCTTCATTTTTATTTTATATTTTATTTATAAAATGAACATGTGATACCTGTCTTTCTGTATCTTGTTTATTTCACTTAACCTGATTCCTTCTTGTTTCATCCATTTTCCTGCAAGTAACATTGATTTCATTCATTATAGCTGAATAAAACTCCACAGTATATATGGCTTATTTTCTTTATCCAGTTACGTGATGCACATGGGCTGATTCCCCAAGTTGGGTATTATGAATAGTACCTGTATTGGTTACTTTTTTTCTTGTTGCTAAGACAAAATCCCCAACACCAAAAGGAAAGGTTTATTTAGCTCGCAATTTGTGGAAGTTTCAGTCCATAATCAGCTGTCTCCAAGGCAGGGTGGTATAGCAGAAGGGCAACAGTTCATAGCAGTGGAAGGTAGCAAAAGCAACAAAAGCAAAAGGAGAGTAAGCCTCTTTTCTTCCCTTATACTCTATGCAAGCTACCCGCCCTAGTGTGGGTGTAGCACTCACACCACCAAATCCCAGCACTAGACCATAAGCCAATCACAAACTCTAGATTTAGCTGCCTTCAAAAAGCTGCCCCCATGACTGCACAAGGCTTTGGGGGGGACATCTAGACACAAAGCATTACAGTGCCTCAGTAAATTTGTATGAATAGCTTATCTCTTACATATGGTGACTTTGTTTCCCTTAGGCATATGTCTAAGAGTGATATAGGTGGATCATGTTGTAGTTCTATTTTTAGTTTTTAAAGGAACCTCAATACTGTTTTCCATATTGACTGTCTAATTTACATTTCAGTACATAAATGTATTAGGATTCTTTTCTTCCTATATCCTCTCCCGCCATACTGGCCAAAGAGAAATGGAATCTTATGGTAGTTTTGATTAGCATTTCCTGGATGGCCAAAGATGTTTAGCATTTTTTCATGTTTATTGCCATTTGTGTTTCTTTTGACAAGTGTCTGCTTAGGTCACTTGCCCATTCATTGGACTGCATGTTTTGTTTACTTTTTAAGTTTTTTGTGTATTCTGGATATATATGGCAAAAGTTTTCCCTCAGTATATAGTCTCTTCACTGTTTATTGTTCCCTTTGCAGAGCTTTTAATGTGATGTAATCCCAATTATCAATTGTTCCCTTTATTTCCTAAATAGTTGAAGTCCTCTTCAGGAAATCATTGCCTAAACTAGTATCCTGAAGTATCTTACCTATATTTTCCTTTGTGTTTTCAAAGTGTCATGTCTTATTTCAAGGTCTTTGATCTATTTTCAATCGATTTTTTGTACAGGGTGCAAGAGAAAGATCTCATTTCATCCTTCTACAGGTGGGTATCCAGTTTTTCCTCATATCACTTGTTAAAGGTGGTCTTTTCTCTGACTTGTGTTTTTGGCACCTTTATCCATAATCCAATGGCTATGTATGTGTGGCTTTACTTTTGGGTCCTCTATTCTATTCCAGTCGTCTACTTGTCTGTCTGTATGGTAATATGATGTTATTTTTGTTACTATGGCTCTGTGATATATTTTCCAATCAGTTATTATGATGCCCCCAGGATTATTTTCTTTTTGCTCAGAATTGCTTTGGTTGGGTGTATGTTCAGCCTGGGTGAGTCTAGACTGTACAGCCTGGGACTTGGCAAATGTCCAAACCATGGCAGTACAGCCCTGAAAAACACTCAGGTTTGGGGAGCTATCAAAGTACTGAGTTGTTCACCAAAGAGAAGTTCCTTGGGAACCATGTGATCTGCCAGCTTCTGTCTTAGTGCTGTCTGACCTGGCTCCTCTCAAAACCACACAGGGCCCTGGCTTTGCTCCACTGCTGACTACTGTCCTCTCCCTTCCCTTCTTCATTAGATCCTGTGCTCCCTGCTGCTCAAATCTCTCAGATACTTCTCTTAGCCAAGATGGTCTAGCATGGCGTTCCCTCACAGGCAACACAGTATGGGGTCCACATGGACACTGAGTTACAATCACTCTGCCTTCCAACCCCCAAAAAAGTGTAGTCCTTAATAGTAGGACTAGTCTTATGATGGCCTATGGTTATTTCCCTCTGAGAATTTGCTGAACTGTGTGATGGCTTTTTCTTTTAAGCTTCATGTTGGGCTTAGTATGTAGATGGTGTCACTCTAAAACCAAATCCCTGGATTAGATTAAAGCTTGTATGGACTGTAGATTTCTCTTTCAGATAGACTGTCAGTTGTTCAGATTGGGTTGATTATACTTACCAGCTTACCCTATGCTTGTGGCATTGGCTTTCCTGCCCTGAGCCCAAAGTTGGGTTGTAGCTGTGCATCGTCCAGTATCCTTCTCTGTGTTTCCTTTTGGATTCCCCATACTGTTGAGGTTTCTAGTCACTTGTTTATTGGTTCCCAGACTTGTTCTCACTTTCTTTACCAGGAATATAGTTTTTCCTTTGTTGGGCTGATTCTTCTCTGTCACAGAGTCAGACAAAAGCTACTTTTCTTCTGCTATATTCCTGAATATTTTAAGTTTCACAGCTGTAACTAGCCCCTCCAAAAGTTTCCTGCTTTTTCTTGTATATGATAATACCAAAATACCATTTTACATGAGAAACGTTTGACATGTTTAAATATACAATAAAATGTTCTTATTGTATCTTTATACATGTGGTTCAATATTAATTACATGTGTACTATATTGTACATTATGTATCAAGGATTTAAGCATGCTATACTACATATGTCATACTTTGCAGTTTTTGGCTAACACCACACCATTCCCTTTAACCCCAGATCATGGTAACCTGCAGTCTATTCTATGCTAGGTCATAAAAGCAAATAAAGTTCTAGTAAGTGATGATACCACGCTTGTAGGATGCAAGGTTAATATACAAGTAAGTCACGGAGTCTGCTTAAGCAAGTACAACAAAATATATTAGACTGGGAATTTATAAACCAACAAAGATTGTTGCTTACACATCTGAATTCTTAAGGTCAAAGAACCAGAAGATTTACTCCCCATGGATTGTGTGCCATTTTCACACATGATGGAAGGGACAAAGAAGCATACTTCAGCCTCTAATAAGAGCACTACCTCTGCCTTCCAAGCCTCCATCTATTAACATAGGGATTTGAGGTTTGGAACATAAACATTCAAGTCACATCAGAAGTTTTCTGTAGTCTTATAATTAAATCTCATTCTTTTAGTGAGCTTATACTTGAGACTCTAAACTTCATCAGTTGTTTTCAATTTATTTGTTATTATACTTCTCCCTTAGATGGTGAGAGTGGGCAAGAGTTGGGCATTTTCTTCTCCCATGTAGAAAGCTAGAACTGTCTGTGGCTCCTCTCAAAATATTCCTTCACCTATGTTTTTTTAGACATTGATGATATTATAGCAGGTTAGGTCTGTCTCTCTTGTTAAGAACGGAGTAGTCCGGCAACTTTCAAATCCGTCTCCTCTAAGTAGAAGCCTAAGTAGAGATGTATTGTCCAATATTTACTTGAGAAGCCTGGTTGAGTTCCTATAAGTAAATTTCACTTTGCTGCGGCAGTGGGTATCCTGGAGTTTTTAACTCTTGAGAGTTGTCTGCTTTGAGCCTCCAGAAATTTATCAGTTAGAATTTAGTTTTTCCTACTCTGACAGTGTTTGCCATGGTGTTTTCTGCTACTGAGCCACTGCTACTATAAGCCAAAACCCCCCGTGTTGCTGGTCTGTATCTCCAGTCTTTGGGGAAGCAGTTTGCTCTTTGTCATCCCTACTCTTACAAATTTAAGAAGAGTTTTGATTTATCAGTCTCTTTAGCTTTTAATTTGTTACTAGGATGGCGTGATAATGTCTGAGCTCCATGTATGCAGAAATAAGAGGCCTGGAGTGTATTTTTATTTTTTTTTTGCGGCACCAGGGATTGAACTCACAACCTCATGCCTGCCAAGGCAGGTGCTTAAGCCACTGAGCCAAACTCCCAACCCTCTGGAGTGTATTTTTAAAAGTATCTTCTCAATGTCTGGGTAAAAAGGAAGGATTTTTCTTTATAAGATTGTAAAGATGGAAAGTTACATTAGTAGGGTTCTATAAAGTTTATTTGTGGAATATACAGAAAATGTTTCTTCTTGATCTTCATAGTCTTATTTCTCTTTCTCATTCTTTTAATGTTAGTATTTCCAATAGATTCTGTAATTTTCCTTTCTGTCTGTTTATTCCCCTTGATGGTTTATGAATCATTGAAATTGTGGTACAGTACTTACTAAATCTTAATCTAAACTTATATCTCTCCTGAACTCCAGAATCATATCTAGTTGCTAGTTGAAAATCCTGTATGTGAAACATCAGTTCTTTTCACTAAAATGAGTCAACTCTGTGTCATTTATGCCCTTTCTATTTTTACATTTTCCAAATTTCACTTTCAGTAGTAGTGCCTGACTATCTCTATGTATTTAGCTTGGAGGTTATACTCCCTCTCAGAACCTCTGTTCGGCAACTTAATACCATACTCTGTTCCAGCTTTCACTTTTCTTCTATGTTTTCTTTTAGAATTATTTCCCTATTATGTATACCTACTGTCTCTCCTGGAGCAGTTGGTAATCTAACCCCATTTCCTATCCCAGTGGTTTTGCCTTAAACTCCTTTCTGCTATTCTTCTACAGTTCTTACAGAACAGTGATGGTAAATCTTTTGTGACCAAGTCCTCAAACTGCAACTCATAACCCACTTACTTATTGCAAAGTACCAATACTGCAATTAAACCTGAATACTGAGGTTGTAGTTAAAAAAAACCTCATACAACTCATGACATCATTGCAAAGAGGGCTCTGTGTACCCTCCACAGCACATATGCCATTGGTTTGCCACTACTGTTATAGGATATCACTACTCACATCTTATGGCTAGGGAGGTGACAGTGTTTAGTGTGGTATACACAAGCAATTCTTTGGCACATAGGAAGGACATTTTGGGATGCATATGCATGTGCTATTAATGTGTAATTCATTAAAAGACATACTACATAAATTTTTTTGCCTTTGGAATTGGGTCATGTTTTAAATGCAGAATTACTTAATAGAGGGTTCCTTTAAGAGTTCATTTGTCTTCCTTACTGCTAAAAGATCCTCTCCCTAGACATGGTGGTGTGTGAAGTTTTGGGATGTGGTTTGTTTAGTTTGTGTCTCTGTGAAGTTTTTGTAATGTGGTTTATTGCTTTGTTGTGGTGTGTTGCCTCATACTCACTCTGACATGTCATTCGTATGGCAAAGCTAAACCTTTTGGCGTGGCAGTGAAATGTGACTTCATATTACAAAATAGAACTTTCTTTGTCATCCTAATGTACATTGAACTTGTGTCTGCTTACTTATTTTTCTGGGTACGTGTTCATCCTTATGTCTTCACATCAGCTTGTAAGATCTTTAGAAGAACAGCATCTATTCATGCTTGTCTTTGTGGCAACAAGGATGGTTCTAGATATATAAGGTAAATTTTGTAATAGTATTGGTAGTAATTATCAGTGCTAGTATGTTACTCTTCTTTTTCTTCTCCCACCTTAGAGACCAAAAGCAAACTCCTCCTTAAATGGGATGCATATAAAACATGAGGGTGAAATGCCAGATTCCTATTCTGGTGACCCAGGGCTGAAGAGTGGGTTGAGGAGAAATGTTCCATTCCAGGGGATGGTGTCATTTGAAGATGTGATGGTGGACTTCACCCAGGAGGAGTGGCAGAACTTGGATGATGCTCAGAGGACCCTGTACAGGGATGTGATGTTGGAGACCTACAGCAACCTGATGTCACTGGGTGAGCAAACCTCCACGGTAACTCTCAGGTGGAGTGCGTTCTCTTTGTTGGTAAATGTAGGAGCCATTCTTAAGTGTATGATGATTTAAGTGTAAGATTCCAGTGCATGAAGAATGTGAATGTTGCTCTTCCATTATGAAAGATTCACAATGGCCACTTCTTTGGGACGAAGCTCAAAACAAGCACAAGACAAGTTAAAATTATCCTTTTTTACAGACAATGTCTTTAGAGACAACTTTCTTTCTTGATTTAGCAGTTTCATAAAATCCTGCATTATTGTCCACAGGAAACTGCATTACCAAACCTGATGTGATCTTCAAGCTGGAGCAAGGAGCAGAGCTGTGGGTGGTAGACAAACTCCCAAAACAGATCTTCCCAGGTTGGTTTATGCATATGGCCCTCAGAAGCTGAAATTGTAAAGCCTAGCAGTTGTTGGCAGTGATGACCTGTCTCCACCAGTGTTTCCTGTAGTTTTTAGACCTGAAGATACAGCTAGTCTGCATGACTCAAACACATTATTAGTTTTTAAGGAAGGCGTTCATGCTTATAAACTCTTAATTTTATCTTGTTTGATACTAGAGTTACATAAAGTTGATTCTCCTCTTCTTAGGAATTTGTCTTTCCAGTTTCTCAGTATTCTCAGATAAACTCTTTCCCTCCATTCTCATGGAGTATTTTTTTCAGAATTCATTAATGTGTTTCCTTTATTTTTTCAACACAGCAATTGTAAGAATAATGTACCTCTGTCTTCAAATTTACATTCTAATGAAAGAGAAACAAGAAATAATATATTTTAAGTAGTTGAATAAAAATCACAAGGACCATGTAACCAGAATCTAAGAGAAAGAGATAGGATGTTACAATTTAGGAAGAACGGTTAAAGAAGGTTGTTTTAGGAGGATTTTTAAGTTAATTTTGGCATGGCTCCAGTTTAACTTGACTCTTGCAATTTTGACATATTTTTCTAGTACAGGTGAGTGAAAAATTTAGATTTGAAGGTAGATATCATTATTGAAGATAAAAATTTTGAAATTGACAGTTTAAAAATGCTGTTTAAAGCCATAGGAGTGGTCACCTATGGAGTTGAGAAGAAAATGAAAAAGGGTCAGAAATGAGCTGTATGTAACATGACATCAAAAAAACATGAAACTGGAGAGAAACCAGCACAGCAGCTGGGAAAACGATGGTCCTGGATTTAGGGGAAAAAAACCACGAGATTCTGCAACCCAATGGCAAGTGAACCAGGTGTTTCATGTTGAAAGGTTCTAATTTTGATTTAGAAGTAGAGTTTGAAGTTAGCATTTTTCTCTTTTTGTAAGTTACTGAAAAACAGGAAAGTGAGTGAGAAATATATAAGAGATCCTTTTTTCTATGAAACTAGGAGACAGCTGAAATTCTGTTTTACAAAATAATGGCTTTCAGTAGCAGTGAACTGCCAAGGAGCATGTTCGTACCAGGATTTGGTAGGAGAATGCCACTACTGTTGTTCGCAAGAGGAACAAGAGGAACTTCTTTTTCAGATAGTGAGAATAGCCTATTGCAGAACCAAATCCTTTAGGTGCAGCAGAGACATACCTAGGGTGGTAAGTACTAAGAAACAGGGTTTTCTGAAGAAACAGAGGGCACATATTATTTTAGCATTGTAAGGAAGCACTCTAGCATGGGGAAGAAAATTTATTAATTTGCAAAAAAAAAAAAAAAAAAAAAACAGAAAACACCCAGATGACTATAGCCCTTCCCCAGGGAAGAATGAAGACTAAGATGCAAATTTCTGTCCCTAAGATACGACTACTGGTTAGGAACAGACAAAAGGTCCTCAGGTAGCTGCAGAGGACCTTGTCTTCTTTAAAGCTTCATAATGAGAAAAACAGCATGAGATATCCACCATTGTTTTAAGAATAAAGTAGAGAAAATAAGATAAAACAGGGAAGATAATCATAGGACATAAGCACTTATAAGCAAAGCAATAGTTAGATATTTTTACCATAGATTTCTTCAAGAGTTAAATAATTAAAGATGCAAAGAAAATAGGACTTAATATTAAAATGCTGTTGATTTAATTTATTACTTTAAATCAATAGAAAAAAAACCTTGTACACTCCAAAGATCAGTACTCATTGATATTCTCAAACTCCATGTACTATGATAAGGAGAATCTTCTTTACCATGACATGAGCTTTCCAGAAGACATGTATAGATGTGATTCATACATTTGTTTTTATATGTAATTTTTCATTTCATTTTAGATTTCAAAAAAACAGATGACCAAATTGAGAGAAACCAGAAAAGTCAAGACAGACATTTGTGGCAGTTTGTAATCAATAGTAACACATCAGCTGTGGTGAATGGTGAATCAGAGAAAATATTTAATTTGAATTCAAACCATATTTCAAAAATGATTATAAAGAGTAGAAACTGTTCGGGAATGATACCTAAGGAGTTGAATACACATCTGAACATGCCTTCTCTTAATGAGCCTGGTGAGATGTGTGGTGCAAAAAAGTCTACTGCTGATAATACAACTGGGATGCCCCTCAGAGGTCCAGAAAATCTTAGTCAACATCCTGGAATTCAGACTGATCAGCAGGATTTTGAAGCTAGTGGACAAGGGAAAACCTTCAGTAGGGAGGCAGTGTTAAAACATAAAGTTCATAGTGGAGAGACCTATAAATATAATGAACATAGAAAAGCCTATAAATCAGCTGTCCTTCATAAAGAGATAACTCAGGTACAGAAGAAAATTTTGTATAAAAAGTTCAATCCCAGGAACTGGCACATAAAGCCAGGGAAGAAACTCTGTAAGTGTAGTGAATGTGAGAAAACTTTCAAAACCAACTCAGATCTTATATTACATCAGAAGATACACAGAGTGAGAAAAACCTATGCGTGTACCCAGTGTGAGAAAGCTTTCAGGTTTAAATCGCGCCTTATTATCCATCAAAGAACTCACACAGGGGAAAAGCCTTATGGATGTAATGAGTGTACAAAAACTTATATCCAGAAGTCAAAGCTCAGTGAACACCAGAGAACTCACACTGGAGAGAAACCCCATAAATGTGATGAATGTGGGAAAACCTTCTACAAAAAGTCAGTCCTCACTGTACATCAAAGAATTCACCAAACAGAGAAACTCTATGAATGTAAACAATGTAGAAAAACTTTCAATCATAAGTCAGGCCTTATTGAACACCTCAGAACTCACACAGGGGAGAGACCCTATGAATGTAAAGAATGTGGAAAAAGTTTTTACCGTAAATCAAATCTCAGCACACATCAGAGAATTCACACAAATGTAAAACAATATGAATGTGAACAATGTGAGAAGTCTTTCCGTGAGAAGTCACAACTTACTGTACATCAGAAGACCCACACAGGGGAGAAACCATATGAATGTAAAGAATGTAAGAAAAGTTATACAGAGAAGTTAAGCCTCATTGTACATCAGAGGAGTCATAAAGTTGAGAATCCCTATAAATGTAAAGAATGTAAGAAAAGTTATACACGGAAGGACGGGCTCATTTTACATCAGAAGAGACATAAAGGTGAGAAGCCCTATGAATGTAAAGAATGTAGAAAATCCTTTTGCCATAAATCAACCCTTATAATCCATCAGAGAAGTCACACAGGGGAAAAGCCTTATAGATGTAATGAATGCACAAAATCTTTTGTCCAGAAGTCACGTCTTACTGTGCATAAGAGAATACACACTGGAGAGAAACCCTATGAATGTAGTGAATGTGGGAAAACTTTCATCTCAAAGTCACACCTAAATGGGCATCAAAAAACTCACAAAGGTGAGAAACAATATGAATGTAAAGAATGTAGAAAAACTTTCTACCAGAAATCATGCCTTGTTGAACACTTGAGAACTCACACAGGGGACAGACCTTATGAATGTAAAGAATGTGGGAAAAGCTTTTACCGAAAATCAAATCTCCGCACACACCAGCGAATTCATGCTGGTTTGAAACCATATGAATGTGAACACTGTGGGAAGTCTTTTCGCGAGAAGTCACAACTTACTGTCCATCTGGAAACCCACACTGTTGGAAAACCCTATGAATGCAAGGAATGCAAGAAAACTTACAAACGCAAGTCAGGCCTCATTTTACATCAGAGCAGTCATAAAGGTGAGAAACGTTATGAATGTAAGGAATGTAGAAAATCTTTCTACTATAAGTCACTCCTTACACCCCATCAGAAAACTCACATAGTGGAAAAGCCTTATCGATGTAATGAATGTGCTAAAACCTTTTTGTATAAGTCACAGCTTATTGCGCATCAGAGAACTCACACTGGAGAACAACCCTATAAATGTAATGAATGTGGGAAAACCTTCAGCAAAAAGTCATACCTTACCAAGCACTTGAAAGCTCACAAAAGAGAGTAATCCTGTATAAGCAGAGACTGACTGTATATTTTGTAGAGTTCATTGTTTTTTCTCTTAAACAGAGCTTGCACTTCTCAGCCTCCTTTTCTTGTGTTTGGGCCCATGTAACTGAGCTATGTCTAAGGGAGTATAAACAGGTGTCATGAACATTATTTCCAGTTCTGGCAACAATAATAACGGAATTATTCATACCCACTTGGATTGAAGCGTAGCTGATACCTTTGATGGCTTTGTGAGCCATACATGGTAGAATGCCGCCAAAATATAATACAGAAGAAACTGGTTGGAGAAAACAGAGATCTTCCTTCCCATCTCTTTCCCAAGTTCTCCATTTTTACTTTATGTGAGAAATACCTACTCTGTTGAGTTATTGTATTTGTGATCTGTTTTCATTACAACACAAACAGCCCACTGTGCCTTGTCCACATAAAAATAGCTTTCAAATGTATGTACCAGTTATTGTGTATTAGAAAATCCACACAGGAAAAAATCTTCCCCAAGTCAGTTTATGAAATAATCAAGCCTGGGGTGGTGGTACATTCTTGTGATCACAGTACTCTGGGAGGCTGGAGCAGGAGGATCATTAAGTGTGAGCCCAACCTTGAGAATGTAGCTCATTTCAAAGGTGCTGGTTCAGATCCTCATTCTACCAAAAACCAAACCAAAACAACAACAAATTATGGAGAGAAACTATAGAACAAACTGAGAAAGACTTATCAGGTAGGCACAATTCATCTAACCCTGAGAATAAAGTAAAATTTTTTATAAATATCTTTATCAAAGTCTTTTTAATAAAAATATCTAACCTCTCATATATCCAAGAATATGTAACAAAAGGAAAACTACCAGCTTATATGAATGTAAATTATGTAGAAAATATTGTTAATATACATCTAAATTTTCATGTAGAATTACTAAATATATGATAGAAATGTTTTAGAAGTTTTTTAATAATTTTACTAGTTAAATATAAAAAGTGCTACTGTGTACCAGGCTACAATTGGTTATAACTGGTGATATTTGTGGTTGTCATAAGCAATTGTTGGCAGTTATTACTGGCATCTGCTATGTAGAGGCCAGGAATGTTGCTGAACTGCCCACGGTGCACAGAGTGACTCCCTTATAAATCCAGAGGTTATGCTTATGAGTGCTCCCTATTCACAAAAATGTTCCTTCATGGATCCCAACATAAATATGTGTATGGGACATACAAACGTAGCATAACAAATACTATCACTTTCATTAGGATTTTTTCCATTCAATGCTACTGAATCTGCTTGTATCTTTTTAAATATAAACTAAAAAATGCATAATTTTTTCTAGTCTTCTGGTGTACGTAAATTTGCATTGCCATTATTCCCATACTACTACTTCTTAAGTAAAGTCTTTTCCCCTAAAATTTGCATCTAACAAAGTCTGCCTTCGTGTGTAATAAAAACATTTATACAGAAATTCTTTAAAATTTTTATTGGTAAATATTAGTGGTACAGAATAATGAGATCCCTTTTGGTATACCAGTACATATATACAACATTTAGATGATTTTTATCCCCAGGACCCTGTTTCATTTCTCACCTAATCTGACTGATCTGTAAAATCTAGTTTCCTGTGATCTCTCCTTTTTAAAATTCATTTTCAGATTGCTTATACAAGAGGAAAGGTGGTATTTAACGTTATCAGATTGCCTTATTTAATTTAACATGATAATTTCCATTTCTACCCATTTTCCAGCAAAACATGATAGTGCTCCATGTTATGTAGCACATTTTCTTTATTGACTTACTTGTTGGGTATCTGACCTGTTTTTCTAGCTTAGCTATTCTGAATTGCACCGACAGAAGCATTTGTATGCATGTATCACTGTAGTATGCTGTTATTTAACTCTTTAGGGAACATACTAAAGAGTGGTATAGCTGGAACAAATGATTGAACTATTTTTAGTTTTTTGAGGAATCCTCATAGTGACTTCCTTCCATAGTGATTGTACTAGTTACGTTCTCATCAACAGTGTAGGAAAGTTCCTTGTCCCCATCCCTACCAGCATTCATTGTCATTCTAACAACAGTTGCCCTCCACGATTTCTCCCTGGGGGAAGTCCATCTTTTCATTCTCCTACTCATCCTCTGCCTAACTTCCCTGGCCACCTATATTTCCCCACGTATTGCCATCTCCCCTTCTTACTCACATTCACACCTCTGGCTCTCATATTCGCTGCAGGTCTAGCTTCAGCAGCCACACCTGATTGAAACACCACAAAAAGGTGCCTTCTTTCAGTTGTCTTCCTTTTTCTGGTGGGACTGGTAACTTGCCTTGTGTGCTCTCAGGCACTATCCCCAGTACCACTCCCCCACACACACCCTGATTGCTCCACCTGAGTGATGCCTCACCGGAGGAAGTCTTTTGCCATCATCTTCCTCCTGCTGATCAGGCTCCTAATCACACTGCTGTGCATCTGTCCCCAGACCCAGAATGACACACACCCCCGTGCCCCAACTGTCCAGAGTCCAGATTCAGCCCTAGGCCCAGACGATTTTCCACAGAGCTGCCCTCCTCCCTCAGTAAGACTATAAACCTGGCCTATTACCAAACCACTCCAAACCATCACTGGCACAAGATTGCTGGATTTGCCTCTCTGCGTCCATCTCTCTAATTTTGCAATTGTTATATTCTCTTGATGAATCTGCCCTTGTGTCATTATGTAATGACGTCTTTTTTTCAGTTGCTACAGTTTGTTTTAACATCTATTTTGTTGGATATGCAAATAGCTATCCTTGCTCTGTTCTGTTCCATCTCTTCCTTTTCAGTCTATGTTGTCCTTAAAGGTGAAGTAGTGAGTTTCTGTAGACAGTACATACTTGAGTCATGCTTCCTCCATTCAGCAAGTGTGTGTTTTGCATTACTTATTCCATTAACATTTAAACTAATTATTAATAGGTGTCTTAGTTACTTTTCACTCGTTGCCAAGACAAAATACCTGACGCCCCAAATTAGGGAAGGAAAGACTTATTTCTTACAGTTTCTCAGGAGTTTCAGTCCATACTTAGTTGGCTCCAAGGCAGCGTGGCGTGGTGGGGCTGCTGTTCATGGCGGCTACCAAAACAGCAAGGCGCGTTCCAGAGAGAGAGAGGGCGGAATGCGCAAGAAGAAGACCTGCCTTCCCTTACACTGTATCTCAGCTCCACCCCTGGGGGGGTGCAGCACTCACATCACCATCAAAAATGTATGAGGACTTGGGGGAACATAGTATATCACCCAATTACAATAGGTAAGAATTTGCAATTTTCTAGTTTTCTGGCTGCTTTTTAATCCCTTCATTTTTTATTCTTTTTCTGTGACCTACAGACATAATACAGTTCCTACAAAGTTTGAATTATATTTTTCACAGAAATAAAATAGTACCTGAAATTGCCTTGTAATCATAAAAGACCTCAAACAGCCAATGAAATTTTAAGAACAAAGCTAGACAGATATAGTACCTGATTTCAAATTATAATACAGAACTATAGTGATCGAAACAGTATGGTAGTGGCCTAAAAATGGACACACTGAGCAACAGAACAGAATATAGTACAAATAAATTCACACATATGTAGTGAACTTATCATTGACAAGGATGCCAAGAATGGGGAAAAACAGTCCCTTCAAAAATGCTGCACAACTAGCTATCCACATGCAAAACAGTAAAAGTGGACCCTTATCTTACCTCATCAGTTAAAGACCCAAATGTGGACCTGAAACCATAAAATTTCTAGATAAAAACACCCTAGGACAGGTACTTGACATGGGTGTTGCAATGATTTTTGTATTTGACACCAGAAGTATAGGCAACTGCAGAAAAAATTAGGGACACTATATCAAACTAACACAGGTTCACACACTGCCTGCTCAG
>RJWM01023796.1:0-31564 GCA_004363535.1 Dasyprocta punctata | reverse complement strand
CTCTCCCCGGATACCGCCCTCCCCTTTTTCCCTATTGGCCCACACCCACTATACGGACCTAAGTCTGCCTAGATACTGTCCCCTCATTGGCTCTCACTCCCTATTGGCCCGCACCCTCTATATAGCCTGCTGCACTTCCACATTAAACCGGATCTGCGCCATCAGCCTGATCTCCGCGTCTCCTTTGTCGCGTTGGTGCAGTCCTGCCTGGAGTGAGGCCCATCGAGCCTCATACTGGGAACTGAACCCAGTGCCTTCACACCAAACTACATCCCCACCACACACACACACACACACACACTCTACACCCTTATTTTGAGACAGGGTTTTAAGTCACTAAATTGCCCAGGCTGGGCTTGAATTTGCAGTTCTCTTGCCCCATCCTCCTGCAGCACTGGGATTACAGGCATGTGCCACCATTGCTGGTTTATAATAGATGAGCAAAACGGAACACACGATGGTCTGGAACTGACAGGCAGAGCCCCAACCTGGCTTCAAGGAAGGTCGAGGGGACCAGGGCAGGATGCAGGCATAGACTAGAGCATAGGACCCCAGAGCCAAGAGCCAGGCCTGACCTGGTTAAGCGCCCCAGCCACACCAGCGCTGGACAGCACCCTTCCCTGAAGGCCCGCCCACGGGTGGAGATGGGAGGTACTCAGGCTGTGGGGAGGCACGCAGGCCTTCTCTGATCCCTGAGGCCGCCCTGACCATCACTGTGCCCAGCAGCCTGAGTGTCAGGAAGTCCTATGGCCTTGCCCAGCTGCTGAGAAAGCTGGGACCTGTCCCCCTTGGCTCCTGCTTGCCCTAGACTCAGCCTCCGGGGGACTTGGTGGCCCACGGCCCCTCAACCACTGGGCAGTGCATGCACAGGAAGCACACCAGAGTACCTCGTGGGGAGGTCCCAGGCCAGGACCCAGAGTCACAGGATGCAAAGGCACCAGACAGCACCAACTGGAAGGCTGCCCAAGGCCCTTCAGTTGTTTCTGGGAGCCCTGATTCCATTTAATCTACCTAGTGACCAGGGCCCAGAAGTTAGGAAGCCACCTGGGCCAAGCCCATCAATCCTTGAGGCCATCTTAGCTCAAGACCTCTGCAGATTTTGGCCATCACAGTGGCAACAACCACCTAACAGGACATTTCTTGTGAATGAGGCAGAGCTCCAACAGTGCCCGAGACTGGGAGCACCTCACAGGCTTTTCACAGAAACGAACTGGTTCCCCCAATCCCAGGCTCACCACATATAACCCACAAGCACCCTCCCTTCCTGAAGAAACCACCGAAGCGAAAAAGTAAACTGGAATCAGATTTGAAAATAGGGGAGCCCAAGAGCAAAGAAATCAGTGAGCTGACCACTTCACAGTTTTTGCCACACAGTAATTACGCTGTCCAACACCAACTGTTTATTTTAAGGCAACTGGGTTTTGTCATTTGCTTACATTTATCTCCATGTTTATTTTTTTTTAAATGTACCATTTTCAGTCAGGCATGACAGCACACACCTACAATTCCAGCACCCTGGGAAGCTGAGGCAAGAGGGTCACACACCGAGCCCAGCCTGGGCAACTCAGCAAGCCCGCATCTCAAAAAATACAAGGGCTGGAGATGCAGCTCAGTGCAAAGACCCCAAGTGTAGTCTCCAGTGTCACCACCACAAAATACGGGGCAGGGGAGAAAATACAAACTGAGATGTGTTACGTACTTGTACCAATTTCCCACAATGAATGGAACCACTATGTACTGCAAACATGTACTACTAAAAGGTCTTTTTTCTTTTTTTTCGGTACCAGGAATTGAACGCGTGACCTCGTGCTTTGTAGGTAAGCACTGTGCCACTAAGCTAAATCCTCAGCCTAAAAGTTTTTTAAATAAATAAAAATAAAACAATAAAGAGGGCTGAGACAAAGTTTAGCACAAAAGGTTCAATCGCCAATACTACCAAAAGTTTTTCTTTCAACTTCTTTTTTGGACTCATTTGTTTATCTTAAAATTTGTGGCCTATCTGAACGTACCTGGGGGCACACAGGCAGGGGCAGGCTCCTGTCTTCCGACTCCCCTGGCAGCTGCCCGTTACCTTTCCCTGGGCCCTGTGAGGACCCTCTTCCTGGCTGCGGCAGCTGTGTAGGGGCCACGCGGCCAGGGTGGCGGGCTCTGCCCTCCCAAGGAAGCTCACTGTGAAGATGCCCAGCCCAATCGGGGCAGAGAGCGGTGCAGCACCCTGGCAGAGGCCCAGGCAGCACGAGAGCCAGGACAGGAGGTGCACCGTCCCCGGACAGGACCCAGTCCCCGTCATGCCAGACTGGGCATCCCAGTCATGTGTGAAGTCTAACCAGGGAGACCACGGGCAGTGTCCCATGTGGCTTGCACACCTGGGGGACCAAGTCTCCAATTACACCCCACACTTCACCTCAGGAAGCTGGCCCAGGGAGAAGGCGGGGTGGCCGCATCCACAGCAGGCCCTGTGCTTCGGCCCTGGGGCGGAGGAGGGCACCAAGCCACTTCTCGCGCTGTCTTCCTTCATCTCTGCACAGGCACTCGAGCCACCTGACAGCCGCACGTGTGCAGGGACCTGTCCCATCTTGCCTGGCTCTGAATTCTAAGTGAATCACTGACTGAACGAGGGGAGCTCACTGAATCCTCAACCATCCTCCGAGGCAGGGATGCATGGACTGCACGAAGGCTGAGCCAAGGCTCAGCACCGGCCTGGGGAAACACGGCTGACTGGCAGAGGGAGGACCAGGACCGGCCGCCTGAGGGCAGCGTCGCCCCCTCCTCCCAGGCCCAGCCCTGGAGTCTGCACCACGACCAGGAAGGAAAAAATAAGGAGGGAGGTTTATTTAACATTAAGGTGGGGAGGGGACTAAAGCGTGCCCGGTTCACTTGGTGATGGTGTTCCTGTGGGGAGAAGAGAGGTGTGAGGCCAGGGCGGGGGGGCACAGAACCCCCACCCTGCCTGGCCCGAGCGCCCCCTACTCACGCATTCATGCTCTTGCCACTGCCGCTGAGCACAATGTACGGAGTCTTCTGGGCCTTCTGCTTCTCCTGGAGCAGAGCCACCGTGCCCAGGGGTGTGTCGCTGGAGCTCATCTTCTTCAGCAGCTGTGGGTCAGGGCCAGTCAGCACAGGGGCAGGAGCAGGCCCAGCACTCACCACCCCCGGTCCCCGCCAACGCAGAGCCCCCTAGGGCCTGAGCACCCACCGCCTCCTCATCCAGCTTCTTCATCCGCCGCTCCGTCTTCATCTTGCCCGAGCCCTTCCCGTGGAAGCGGTGGGACAGCTGTCGAAAGGCCTGCGAACACAGGGCAGGAACCCGGGGCGGGGGTGCTAACTCATCCAACTGAATGCAGGGGCCCAAGTGGGAGGGAAGGGGATGGGAAAAGGACGCTGGGACCCTCAGGGGACCCCAGAATACATAGTGAGACACTAACAGACGTGCTGTGCCCAGGCACTGGGGGTCTGGAGTGAGGCCTGTCACATGGAGGCTGGGGCTGGATGGGGGGTGGGGTGGGCCCTGGATCCCGCTGCCAAGGGTGGTGCGAGGGCAGGAGGCCTCTGCTAGAGTGGGTGGGCAGAAGTTCGAAGGTGCCTGTCTGAACCTCCCGCCAGCCATGAAGAGTTCTGCCACCACACCAGGCCAGACAGGGTCCCGCAGGCCTCCCTGGGGCTGTCTCCCTCGGCCCAGCCCCATCTGCCAAGGGCTCGCTCACCTCCTTGGGTGTGAGCTTCCGGCCGGTCTCATCCACATACTCGATCTTAACGTCGGGCTTGTAGCCGTCCTTCTCCTTGAAGTCCTGGGTGAAGCCTCGGTACTCTTCTCTCCTGCTGTACTTGTCGTCGATGGCCCTGAACCAAGGGAGACACCTGTCACGTGCCAGCCCCTGCAGTGTTCCTGGTCGCTCCACACTGTCACCAGCCTCCCTGCCACACTCACATCTTGTCCTCAATGCAGTACACGGCCGAGGGGAGCGACTTGTTGGGGGCCTTCACTCGGGCGACCTTCTGCACTGTGGTCTCCAGCAGACCTGGGGACACAGGGGCTGTGAGATCCAAGCTGCCCACCCCATAGAATAGCTGCACGTGAGCACTGGGAAACCCTCACAACCTTGCTGGGGACGGGAGCAAGGCTATCAGGCTGTTGTTGTACAGACAAAGGAAAGAGAAATCGGCCCCTCAACAAGCACAGGCAGAGCTGAATCCTAACACCAAAGTGTCTGTTCATACTCGCCCCACGTCCTCTTGGAGGTGGCTCAGAGCCTTGAAGGCACGACGGAGGGACAGCCGCCACTGTGACCACCCAGAACCAGCCGCAAGGGGAAGGGGTGGCTCAGGCACCCTGGGGAGTTGCTCACAGCATCAGAACCGAGAAAGAGGGGACCAAAGGGGGCCACCCACACCCACGCCCTCTGCCACTTGCCCACACCTTTGTTCTGACACAGGAGCAGGGCGGCGGCCAGCCCTCTGTTCACAATGGGCTCCTCATCCAGGATGGTGGTGGAGGAGGCAGAGAACTGCGGACAGTACACGGTGTGGGTGTGAGCAGACCACGGGGGTCTTCCCACCTCCTGGCCCACCAGTCCCGGGGCTTTGAAGCCCATTCTACAGATGAGGTCCCAGGTCCCCCATCAAGTCAGGGACTGAGCTGAGTGGATGCCCAGGACCCCTGTCCAGCCCACGACCCCAGCGCAGCCTCACATCCTGCTGCTGCTTCTCCTCGTCCAGGTTGACGGTGCTCCAGCCGATGTTCTCCTCCCCGTCCGACTCGGAGCCGCCATTGGCTGAGCGCTCCTCGTCCCGTTCAAAGTCCTAGGGCGGGAAGCCAAGGTCAGTCTGAGCAGCACCAGCCCGCCACCTCCAGGGGCTGGGCTTTCACCAAGGACCTGTAGCCCCCTGGCCAAGGGCAGAGCAGGCCAGAGAGCAGGAGGCTGGGGACCCACCATGAGCTCCTCCTGCTCCTCCCGGTTGCCGGCCAGCCCGTAGGTGGGGATCTCGCCCAAGGTGCGGCAGAACTCGGAGGTGGCGTTGAACACGATGGCTCCCTTCCGCTCGGGATCCTCCTCCTCCTCCCAGCCCCGCTGGCGAGACTCCAGTTTCTTCACAATCTCCACCACCTGGGGGAGGGAGCGGCTGTGGGCAGACCCAGAAGTTTCTGGGGTGATGCCACTGAGACCCGGGAACCCATGGATCTCCCTGGGCCTGGTACACAAGCCACCCCACAGCCCATCCCGGCCAGGCTGGCTAGTGGCCTCTTCCTCCCCGGCCTGCTCTCCACCTCAGTGGGCCACTTTTCTGCTCCAACCCATCAATGGCTCTCTGCTGGCCTTCAGATTAACATCCAAACCCTACCCAGCCCCTCCTGACCAAGCCTGTACCCACTGCTCTCCAAAGCCCCTCGTGCAGTGCCTCAGAGGCCAGGGCCGCCCCTGCCCACTGCTCTTCACCCAGAAACTCCCCTTTCCACGCCTTTTTTTTTTTGTCTTTGTGAGACAAAGTCTCGCTATGCAGTTCCGGCTGGCCTTGAACTCACTTTGTAGCTCAGGCTGGTCACAAACTTGCAATGATCCTCTTGCCTCAGCCTCCCAAGTACAGGGATTACAGGTGAGCATCACCACGCCCAGCTCCCACCCACATTTGTACATGGTGTTTTCAACCTCGGTTGTGCCCCTCTGATGCACAGGTTAGCAGAAAGCTCACGCTCCTGACTTCCCGCTGGCCTTTCCCAGCCTGCTTCACGGAGCCAGGGGGCGCCTTGAGAAGAGCTTCCCTGAGCTCCCAGCACTGAGGGCAGCAACCCGCACACCTCCTGCCTTCCCAGATGCCCAGCCTCACACACAGACACCCAGTAACTCCTCCTCTCTTAAGAAGCCCTCCCCTAGTCAGGCATGGTGGCGCACACCTGTGATCCCAGCACCTGGAAGCAAAGGCAGGAGGATGGCCACAGGTTTAAGACCAGCCTGAACTACATAGTGAGACCCTGTCTCAAAAAGACAAAACAAACAACCCCCTGCCCCAGTCACTCCCAGACAGGACAGCAAGTTCCCAGAGCAGCTTTAGTCACTACATCCTCCTGTACCCAGTGCACTCAAGCGCCCTGTGAAGGTCAGGCATGGCTGTGGCCATGGTGCCGCTGACCAATCACCGCAGCTCTCGCCATCCAGTCGCTCACTCCCTGCTCAAGACCCTTGACCCCCACTGCGTCTAATCCCACCTTGAACTGAAGTGTCCCCAAAGAAAAGAGGCGAGGAGCCACCCCGCTAGACCTGGAGAGCTGCTGTCACATGATATTTCACAGAAAAGAGCCCTCCTGGGAACGGAAGCCACACACGCACCATCACCGCAGCCAGCCTCACCTTCTCGCCGCTGTCCCGCAGCTGCTGCAATTGCTGCAGCTGCCGCAGCCGCCGCCCCTTCTCCAGCTGCTTCTGCAACTCCAGCTCCGCCTCATCCTCCTCCAGCGCCTCTGGGGACCCTGATGGCACAGCTCCCCCGTCCTCTGGTGGAACACAGGACGCCGCTCACACCGGCCCTGGGCACCCGGGACCCTGTCCCCAGCCCTGCCAGCCGGCCCCTCACCCTCATCACTGATGTCCATATTCTCCACACGGGTGTCATCCGATGGCAGGGGCTGGGGCGCGGGCTCCTTCTCGGCATCCTCCAGCATGGCATCCTCCGCCTCTGGCACCCGGCGTCGACCCCGGCCCCGAAGCCTAGGAGGAAGAGGCTTCGTCGTGAGCATCAGCCCCCCAGCCCGGGCCAGCGTGGCTCCACCCACCACTGTGTCTAATCCCACCTTGAACCGAAGTCCCCGTCTTGAGTTTGGTCCCCAAGGGGCAGCAAATCATCTGCCCGCATGACCACCTCCTTTTCCTTCTTACGGATTTTCTTCACTCTCCGTTTTGTCTTTTTAAATGTCACCTGAGGGGGAAAAGGAGAGTTGTGAGGAGGAAGAGCGACCCGTGACCTCAGGCCTTCAGAAGCCCGTTATGAGAGCTCTTTTGCTGTTCCTCTGCCTGTCACCGTGCCCAGCACTTCTGATATGTGCGACAAGTGAGGTGGGAGGTGGGACCTGAATCACTCCACCGCGAGACAGGAACCGAAGCCCAGAGAGGTTAAGTACCCTTCCCGAAGCGGCCCAGCTCCCGGGCAGGAGAGGGGGGCGCACACCCTCAATGTTCTGCCTCCAGGACTCCTTCCTGCGCAGCCGTGATGCCAAGGGCACAGCTGCCTACCCTACTTCCGCATTCTCCACACGCCGGGTCCACGTGTGGCTATGAAACTGCAACTCCTCACACTGTGCAAACTTCTGGAGGCAGCTGCAGTCTGCTCAGGGACTCACCAAGACACAAGCGGGATGTGTGGCAGAGGGGACACAAACTGGGGTTCCCCCAGCTCAACAGTCCCTGGCTGTCAACACCCAGCACCTCCCTGGACTGCCATTTACCACACACTCAACAGCCAAGAGCCAAGCCCGGCCCCAACTCTCAACCTCCCTCCAAGGCCCACTGGAGACTCCCAGGGGACAGGACAACAGCCACCCCATACACAGCATGGCGGGGCTCACCATCTCCTCAGGCGTCAGGTACTCTGAGGCCAGCCGGGGTCCCATGGAGCTCAGGGACTGCGCCTGTAACCGCAGCTTGGTCCGGATCTCTTCCAGCTCGCGTTCCCGCAGGCCATCGGCTGTGCCGCCCTGCTCCAGCCGGAAGGAGTGCGGCCGCTCACCCTCCAGCTCCTCATCGTACTTGGCCAGGATAGAGCGAGGCTTTTGCTGCAAGATAAGAGACAAGGGTTGGGACCCGAGCCTGCCACTACCTCCAGCACCGTGCGCGACACTCTCCACCCCCAGTCGCACACCCTGCCCCGTGCCTGTGCCAGGTCATCCACGCTCTCGTCCTCTGCATAGGGCAGGTAGTCGGGCTTCTTCTTCCGCAGCTCCACATTCTTCTCTGCTCGCTCCTTATCTACCAGGTTCACATTCACCAGCACATCTTCCTCCTCCTGCAGCACGCCTGGGAAGGGAGCAGTCAGTGGCCAGCCCGCCGGCCCTGGACTCTGCAGTGCCCGGGCCGCACCAAGCCCCCTCGCATCGCTCACCTTTGTCCTTCAGAGTGAGGATCACAGTCTCCCCCTCTCGGAAGGACTCGATGGCATGTTCTACAGTGAGGCCCTGCAGGTCCCGGGCACTGTACAGGTCCTAAGGGGGAAAGGTCCCGCTGAGTCAGGGGCCACGTGTGCTCCCCACACTGGGATGGCAGCACCAAGGCCAGTGGCCTGCTCCTGTCCACTGCCCCCAGCTGCTACCGCCTCACCTGCCGCCTCTGCCCAAACTCCTCCTCCACCAGAGTGCTGACGCCAAACTCTTGATCCATCTCTTCCAGCAGCTTGGCCTGTGGGACATGAAAGGATAACCTGTGACCTCAAGACATTTCGCATTACCAGAAAATACCACTATTCTACCAGGGGCGGGTGTGAGGGATCTGCCGGCAAGCTGTGCAGAACCTGGAGCAGAGAGCAGAGTATGCACCTCCCCATCCGAGCTGTCCCACCTCTGAAGGTCAGGCTCTGGTCCTGCCAGTCCCAGCTGCCCTGGCGCTCACCCTCTTCTCTGCCAAGTCCTTCTCCTTCTGCAGCTGCCGACTCCTCTCGATCCAGGCTGCGGTGTCATCCAGCCAGGGGTCATCCTCTCCCAGAGTCTTTACTTTCCTGAAGAAGGGAGAGAATGCTCAGAGGAGCCCAGTGCCCACACCCCAACCCCGCCCCACAAAGTGAAAGGACGGCAGCTTCCCCCAGCCGCCTTGGACAGGACTCCCTCACCCCAGTTTCTGGTTCAACAGCCGCTTTTCCTTGGCAGCTGCCAGTTTCTCCCGGAGCTCCTCTCGCTGTCGCAGGGCCATGGGGTTGATGACATCAGCGGTCACCGGCTCCTCTTTGGTGCCCGCCTCTGGAAGGGGGGCCCAGACGTGAGGCTATGTCTGCCCATGGCTGGGGGGAGAGGAGGGAGCCACTCACCCTGCCCCCTTCCAGCTCAGGGCGCCAGAAGGGGCCAGGAGAGGGAAAGAGTCCTTCACCTACCTGGCCCCACTTCACCCCCACACTCCTGTGTCATCCCATGCCCATGCAGTATGACAGGACCTTCAAACCTTTCAGAGTTTCTCCAGTTTTTTTTTTTTTTTTTAAAGCAAACCAACCCAAGCAGTGTGCAGTAACTGTGCACACCTCTCAGCCCACAGCCCTGCACCTCCCAGTCAGGGTGACGCCAGGGCCAGCGCACCCCAGGAGGCAAATGCACACATAGGACCATTGAACAGTGCTGCCCCTGCACGCTCTGCCCACTTTCTTCAAAGATCCGTCAGATGGCCTCTCTGCCCCACCTCAAATGCCATCCCGAGACCCCATCCTCAGTGCCACACTTACCTTTCTTGACAGCACTGACTTCTAAGGGTTTCAGCCCCAACTTGGCCCGGAGTTTACTGAGGACAAGAGACACATGTGTCAGGAACTATGAAAGCAATAGGATGCCGAGTGCATTCCTGGACAGGAAGCAAAAATAGTGAGAACAAGTGGTCTTAAGGGTCCAAAGTACAGGCCTGACCTGGACAGCCTAGAACACTGGGGAAGGTGCAGCCCGCAGACCAGGGAACACAGGTACTCGGCCTGGCCTGCCCCTAATCAGCCAAAGCTCTCCTGCTGGTTCTTACTTTCTCCCCCTGTGACTCAAAAGCAGCTACGGTGACATATTAAGGCCCTCCCCAATCCAGCTCGCACATCGTAATGGATGAAAGCCTCCCCAGGCAGCTGCCCCACAAACTGCCTGTTGCAGAAGAAAAACACCAAGGACAGGGAGATGGTACTTACTTGGTCTCCTCGATGCTGAGTGACGAGGCATCTCCTGAGCCGGCTTTGGAGCTGGCAGCTGCAAAAACAAAAAGCACAGCTCAGGGGCAGAACACAGTGCCCCAAAGCCAGCACCTTTGGCTCCAACCATAGTGTCAGAGATGAGCAATAGCACCTGGGTCTGTTGTGAACAGGTGCTGTTGCTGCTTCTGTTATGCTCCTCAGTACTGCCTCTACCTCAGCCCTTGTCTCCCAGTCCTGCTCTTCTAACACCTTCCTTTCCTGATCCTTGAGGTTCAACTTTGTGTCTTCCTCATTTTGCCCTCTCTACCTATTTCTTTTTGTTTTGTTTTCTGTTTTTGAGACAGGGTCTCGCTATGCAGTTCAAGCTGTCCTTGAGCTCCCTTTGTACCCAGGCCGGTCTTGAACTTGCAATGATTGCTCCTCAGCCTCCCGAGTGCTGGGATTACAGGGGTGTGCCACCACACCTGGCTCCCACCCACTTTTGTACATGGTGTGTTTTCAACCTCAGCTGTTGTCCCTGGTCCTCCTGATTGACAAAATGCTATCGGGACCTTGAGGAAGTCCTGTTCAACTCTCAATCAGAATTATCTGCCTTGAATTTCCCAGGGGTGGTCATCTCAGGTCTCTTCCTCCCCACAGGACAGGGACTGTACTGGCAGCAATTCTGTGTTCTCGGTGCAATGTGAAGTAAAGAAACTGTTGTGCTGGATGTTGGGAGACACAGACAAATATTCTGGATCTGCTCCAGCCATCTTACACACAGCAAATAACTTCACAGACCACAGAGGAGGTCTGACACCATCAGATGGGGCTCCCTCCACCAGCATCTACCGATGAGCACTTACTTTCCTCTATCTCCAACCCACTTCTCTTTAATCCCCAAGGTCCCTCTCTTTACCTAGGCCCTCTTACCAGGTCACTGCCTCTTTAGTTCCAAATCCAAAGGATTCTTTTCAGTTCTGGTCTGCTCCATCTCTCATGGTGACACTGCTGATCGTGCCCTCCTCCTAGCATACTCTCTACCCACAGGCTGCATGACCAGTGAGCTTCTGCTTTTCCTTTTTGACTACTCTACCTCCTTTTTTGTAGCATCATCATCTGCCACTGCTAAGCTACTGGCATCTCTCAGGTTGCATCTCTTAGCCTGGCTTCACGCCACACTCTCACAAGGCTTCATTGGCCACCTAAATATTCGCATATCCAAATATCACTCTATCCAGCCCCAATCCTGAATCGCTCCATGCATGACCAGCTCAGTACTCTCCAAAACTGAATTCATTATCTTTCTCTTGCTTCAAAACTTCGCTTCCAAAATCCTCAATTTCAACAGATGTCACCATCACTCACCCCAAAATACAAGGCACTAGACTCTTCTTCTTTCTGCTCTGATCCAAACACTAAATTTTGTTTGGTCCTCCATTACTGCCACCCTGGTGTAGGGTGCCATCACTCTCACCTGGTGGCAGCACTCCTGACTTGGGGCCTCCAGTCCTACCTCTGATCAAATACTTACATGCAGTGACTTTTCACAAAACATCAATCTGATCAACTCCCCAACACAAATCCGTAACTCCCTAGCACCCTGAAACAAAGCCCAAATTTAACAGGGCCTACAATACAGTACAGGGTCCTTCGAATTCAAACCCTGGCTTATCTTACTACCTCAAATAAGAAGTAGTGCACGACTTGCCCACTACCAGGTTTTCTCTTTATTTTATTGGTACTGGGGTTTGAACATAGAGCCTTCACACACCTACATCTTCAGTTCTTTTTTTTTCCTTCTGTATTTTTTTTTTTTTTTTTTTTTGCGGCACCGGGGATTGAACTTGCAGGCGCTTAAGCCACTGAGCCAAACTCCCGGCCCTGGTTTTTTGAGGCAGGGTCGCACTATGTAGCTCAGGCCGGCCTTGCGCTCACGTTGTAGCCCAAGCCGGCCTCGAACTCACGACGCTCCGCCTACCTCAGCCTCCGGAGTGCTGGGATTAAAGGCGTGCATTTCCTTCTGTATTTTTGAGACACTGTCTCATTATATTCAGGCTGGCCTTGAGCTCACTTTGTAGCCCTGGCTGGTCTCGAACTCACAATGATCCTCCTGTCTCAGCCTCCCGAGTGCTGGACTTATAGGCATGCGCCATCACGCCGGGCTTTTATTTTCAGCCCTTTTTTCTTTTATTTTTTTCTTTTGAGACACGTTCTCACTAAATTACTGAATTGCCCAGGTTGATCAAATTTGCGATCTTCCTGCCTCGGTGTCCCGGAGGGCTGGAACTACCATCCAGCACCATCACACCAGGTGTTCTCTTGCTTCTGCATGCACTGGCACTCCTTCATTCATTCACCCAATATTTACCCCCTTTTTTTTTTTTTTCTTTGGCACTGGGAATTGAACTCAGGACCTTGCCCTTGCCAGGCAGAAGTTTATGTCGCTGAGTTACAACCCCAGCCCTCACCCAACATTTACTAAGGGCCAGTAAGATACCAGACAATTGTTGTCAACCTTTAACCCAAAACCATCAAGGCAAGGCCCGTTAAGCGCTGGCCGAGCCTGCGCCTGGAGAGCCCCACGGACCTGTCTGCACACTCGGAGCCGAGCACCCGACCCCCGCCCCGCGCCGCCCTTGCACAGACCCGGCCCCTACCGGCCTCGTAGCCATCATCACGTTTTTCCCGCTTCACTCGCCGCTCGGAGGGCTCTGTCTGGCCGCGCTCCCGCCCGTGCGCGCCGCTACGGGCTTCGGCTTCGGCCCCGCGCCGCCCACTCCCGCGCTCGCTCCCACGCTCCCGGCTCCGCTTCCGTCGTTCACCGCCGCCGCTCCCGCCGCCGCCACTCCGGTGCTTGTGCTTTTTGTGCTCCCGATGCCGCGGCGCCTGCTCAGCGGAGCTCCCGGTGCCGGCCGCAGCAGTAGTTCCGGCCACCTCCTTTTCTCCGCGGTGCTTCTTTGACGACCCCATTGTAGTACCTCTACCCGGAGCCGGGCCGCCGCGAAGCCCCGACGACGCAAAATGGGAACACTTCCGGGTCACACGGCAGCCGCAATCCTGTTGCCGGAAGCCAAGAGCGGCTGCTTCCGTGGTTAGAGCCTGCCTCAAGGGCTCATGGGAAAGCCGGGATTGGAGCCCGACTGCGCAAGCGCGGCCGTCTGATCCGGTGCAGGTCTTCGTGATCACGGTGCTGCACGCAGGGTTGGACTTTTCGCGTGTGGGGTAGGTGCGAATCGTGAATTCTCAAGGTCGCAGGACTTAGAGGACTTCAAAGTCAGCATCCTATGAATTGAGAGCACCTCCCCTATACGTTGCGGAGTGCTCAGTGCCCCCTGTTCTTTCCGAGGATGACTCCCCACCTTCCAAAGGGCTCCCTTCCAGTGGGCCTCCTGGGGTCGTGGCTCCTGCGGGTGTCCAACGAGGTGGCGTGTTTTCCTCTACCTAGAGACCCCTCCTCCCCCACAGCTGCACAACCCAGCCTCAGAGCTCTTCGTCACTAGTACTGTCAGCCCACGCTGACCTCCCACATTCCCTGAATTGGGTCTATTTAACCTGTAAACTAGTCGGGCGTGGTGGTGCACGTCTTTAATCCCAGCACTCAGGAGGTTGAGGTAGATGGAGTGTTGTGAGTTTGAGGCCGGCTTGGGCTACAACGCGAGTGCAAGGCCGGCCTGAGCTACACAGTGCGACCCTGCCTCAAAAAAACCAGGGCTGGGAGTTTGGCTCAGTGACTTAAGCGCCTGTCTGACTGGCGCGAGGTTGTGAGTTCAATCCCTGGGGCCGCAAAAAAAAAACCAAAACAAAAACAAAAACCCTGCTAAGGTGGTCCCGATGAGCTTCTGTATGTCTGTGAACTCGTGAAATTGAGTGCAAAATTCGACACACCCGTGTATATGCTATTTTTTTACTTCTTTTCCTTGGGCTACATTCTCTCTCCCTCCTTCCGTGTCACTCACTCACTCACAGAAGGGCTTTAACTTAAAATTAACAAAACTGGTTCAAAATCCGACATCGCCATCCAACAGGTGCTCCATCTGTGGGCCCCCTGTGAGACATACAGCACGTTTGGATATGTTGTGTGCACCGTTTTAAAGCCCCCACCCTCCACGGAACTGGGAGTCCTCAAAGGCAGAGACCAGTCTGTCATGGTCACTAGAGTGTCTAGATTCCAGCATATATTTTGGAGACAGGAAGTCTCAGTTGTTGCTTTTCAAAATGCCCCACTCGCTGGGTGTGGTGGTAACCCCATCACTCCGGAGGCCTGGGATTGCCTCAAATTCAAGGCCAGCCTGGGCTATATAGTGAGACGCTGTCTCAACAAAAACAAAACAAACAAAAAAGAAATGCACTACTCCTCAGGAGCAGAGACCAAGCTGTGTGTGCTGGGTGAGGGGCAGCTGGAAAGCCAGCGCTCTTGGGGGGATGGGGATACAGCTAAGCCGCTGTCACTCACTTGACACCTTCTATTCCCAACCCCTAGTCTTTCCTCCACACCTCAGAAGTCTCACACGATATTTGCCACAACGCCTTTAATTTTTATCTTGACTATTCTCTGGGTCCAGGCTGGGGGAGGAGCGCCTGTCAGGCTGGTCGTTGATGGGTTCAGTCCTTGGAGGGCTCTGAGATGAGGACTCCATTCTCACCCCCATTAATCTGTGGCTCCTTAAAGACACAGATGGAGACCAGTGGGCTCCATAGCTCCCCACCGATGACTGAGGAAACCACAGACTCTGTGGGTTCAAATCCAGCTCCTATGCTGGCTTGCTGTGTGGCCCTGGGCAAATGATGTCCCTTCCTTGAGTTTCATTTTCCTTCTTGAAAATTAAGCTTTATTATTCCTGCTCTGTACCAGGTTGTTCTACAGTCTAAGGGACAGTGTATGTGAGGCGACTAGCATGGCGCTAATGGTGCTACTCAGATGGCAACAGACCCCTAGCCTGGCTTACTCTGTATGAAAAGCCCTGCCCTCAGGTCTTCAGTATCCCTGTTGGGAAGCAAGAACAATAATCCTGACCCCTCCTTCCTGGTGACAGAGAGGAAACTGCAGAACCAGAGGCTGGTGTTTGTGCCCCTTTCCATGGCAGTTCGGCAGGGCCAGTCCTTAGCTAGTCAGCCAACCTCACCTGGGTCTCCTGGCGGTGCCTGCTGTGTCCCCTTTTCCTGCCTCGACCAGAAGCTGCTCTTCGTCCACTCCCAGTGCCGACAGCACCTGGGAGAAGCGCCTGGTTACAGTGAGGCGGGCGTTGGCCTGAGGAGAGAGATGAGGGCCTTCCTGCTCTGGACTGGGCCCGCTGAGGCCACCGTGGGCTGTGATTTCCAAGAGGGTCTTGGGGAGCGCTGCAGCCTCACCTGCATGGCCTGCTGAAACAGGAAGGGCCGGGCCTGCACCCGGTGCTGGATGCCCTGCAACTCTGCCTGGTACTCGGCAAAACGCTGTCGCTCCTGGCGCCTGTGGGCGAGACGGGTCCCTGGGCAGCTGAGCTTGGACATAACCCATCCCACGTCTAGGTCAGACTCATCCTCACTACAGAGTTTATGAAAACTCCTGCTCTGACGAAGCCATATTCATCCCCACCCCTGCCCTGGATTCTTTTTGAGGTCTGCCAGGGTTGGAATAATTTGACCCATTTTACTGGGGGCTCAGGAACTCGGAGGGATCTGTACAAGGCTGTGTGGCTGGGAAGCACAGGGTTGGGGGGTTGGAGGGGCTGAGCCCTGAGACCCAAGAGGGCTGTGCTGGCAGCCCCAGAGGAGGACGCCAGCACTGCTTGTGCAGCCTGCCCTCCCCCACACACTCCTGCAGTCGGGCCCCTGCTCCCCGTCACGCCACCGCTGAGCAGGACGCTGTGGATGCTGGCTGTGTGACTTTGAGAAGGCCTTTTTCTGGGCTCTCATTTGATTTCTTTGTTGTGCTGCAGCATGGACCAGACAAGCTTGCCAGTGTTCTCTGTGTTTCTTATGAGCAGGAAGCTTAGAAAATGGGACACAGTAACCAAAGAAATGTGTTGCAGATAAAGAACACATCCTGGGAGGGCTTGGCTCCACTGGGAAAGCACAATTTCCATTTGCAGAAACCCAGTTTGTGGGCTTGTCAGAAATGTGACTGCTGAACTGGGCACAGTGCTGAACACCTGCAATCCCAGCACTCAGGAGGCCGAGACAGGAGGCTCACTGAGAATTTCAGGCCAACCTGGGATACAGAGTGAATTCAAGTCCAGTCTGACCATAGCAAGACCTTGTCTTAGAAGAAGGAGTAAGAAAAGGAGAAAGAAAGGGAAAGAAATGGGACTGCCCAATTAGCTGAGTGGACTGCTTGAATAAAGAGATCAAAGGGCTTTTTTGACCACACCCTATACAGGACCAGGTGTCCTTCAGGCATAAAAGAGAGGCCACAGGCTGTGGTGTGCTACCCCCCACAGGCAGAGTGGTAGTCAGTGAGACCTGAGATTATTTATGTTGGGCCTTGTGGCCAGGTGCTGGGGAGAAACCTTCTCCCCTGGAGAAAAAGATGGCGATGTGAGGACCCATTGCCAGGAACACAAGTTCCTACAAAAAGAGTCTTCATCACTTGAGTGTATCCACAGGTGTCACACCTGTCATGGTGGGGGTGGGGGTGGTGTCACAAGCAGCTATTAATACTTCCCCATGGTGTCACCTGCATTTTTCTTTCTTTTTTAGGGGGTATGCTTTTTGTTATTGCTTGAAATTTTGAGACTGTCTCAGTATGCAGTCCAGGCAAGTCTTGAACTCATTGTGTAACCCAGTCTGGCCTCTAACTTGCATCGATCCTCCTGCCTCAGCCCCTGAGTCCTGGGGTTATAGGCATGTGCCACCACACCTGGGACGTGCATTTTTGTTGCTGTACACATTTTAAAAATACAAATTGCAAGCCGGGCGTGGTGGCGCACGCCTTTAATCCCAGCACTCGGGAGGCTGAGGTAGGAGGAGCACTGTGAGTTCAAGGCCGGCTTGGGCTGCAACGCGAGCACAAGGCCAACCTGAGCTACGCAGTGCGACCCTGCCTCAAAAAACCAGGGCCGGGAGTTTGGCTCAGTGACTTAAGTGCCTGTCCGACCGGCGCAAGGTTGTGAGTTCAATCCCCAGTGCCGCCAAAAAAAAAAAAAAAAAAAAAAATTACAAATTACAGGGCCAGGGAAATAGCTCAGTGGCACAGTGCCTGTCTGGCAAGCACAAGGTCATGAGTTCAGTTCCTGGTTAAAAAAAAGAGAGAGAGAGAAAAAGAATAAAAGAAAGAAATACAAATTGCTGGGCATAGTGGTAAATTCCTGTGATTCCAGCACTCGGGAAGCTAAGGCAAGAGGATCCCTGCAAGTTTGAGGCCTGCTTAAGCTACACAGTGAGTTCAAAGCCAGCCTGGAGTACATAGCGAGACCCTGTCTCAAAAACAAAAACACAATAAATACAAAATACGAGTTGAGTTTGCCTTGTTTTAGCTTTGGCTTTGTTGTTTCATATTCTCACTATGTCACTCAGTCATTCTCCTGTCTCAGCCTCCCAGGTAGCTGGAACAATAGGTGTGAACCACAGGTACCCAGCTTCTTGCTAGATATTTTATGCTATTTCTGTTAGGAATGAAAGGAGACCCATATCAGGACTGGTGTCTACTGGGACTATCTCGGAATGACAGGAAGACATATCTCCCTGCTACAGGGTCACCTCTCCTGAGCCTAGCCCTCCAGGCAGGCTGAAGCCTCCCGTTTGGTTCAGACAGCAAAATTCAAGGACTATAAGGACTGGGAGACCATGCTGCAAAGATGTGCTTATACTATAAAATCCCAAGAAAGAAAAGGACAAGCTTAAAAATACTTCTCTTAGGGCTAGGAGTTTGGCTCAGTGACTTAAGCGCCTGTCTGACAGGCACAAGGTTGTGAGTTCAATCCCTGGTGCTACAAAAAAAAAAAAAAACTCCTCTTGCTGTACCTGATCATAGAAGTGCTGACCCTCTGGTGTTACATCTTTACTCAAAACCAAATGACTAATTTGAGTCCTGGCAAGGGGAAGGCATCTCCCCAATCTTTGGCCAAGGAGCCCCCTAAAATACATTTGGCCTCAGAGCTTCTATTTCCTCATTGGGTGCTCACTTCTGCAGCACATATACTAAAATACTTCTTCATCTGTGAAGTTGGGGAGCCTGGCTGCTTGTGGTGGCACATACCTATAATCTGAGCACTCAGCAGGCTGAGGCAGGAGGACTGCCACAAGTTCAAGGCCAGCCTAGACACCTAGTGAGTTCAAGACCAGCCTGAACTACATAGCAAGACCCTGTCTCAAAAAATCAAAGAAAAATAAAACAAAAGAAAAATAAAGTTGGGGTAACAAAACTGAGACCCATAGAGTAGGTGCTCCACTACAATGCAGAAACTGTCTTCTCCCTCTGAGCCACCTACTTTCCATGGGTGAAAGGAGAGGAGATGTGGAAAGGGCCACCCTGGTACCAGCTGCACCCAGTAGGTGGTAAGGCCAACAACGTGGGTGATCACATTTATGAGCTTTTTTTTTTTTTAACCAGGGATCAAACTCAGGACCTGACGCTTACCAGGCAAGTGCCTGTGCCGCTGAGCTAAATCCCCAGCCTTTTAAAAAATTTTTTCTTTCTTTTTTTTTTTTTTTTTTTTTTTTTTGGTGACACTGGGGATCAACTCACAGCCTTACACCTACAGTCAGGCACTTAAGTCACTGAGCCAAACTCCCAGCGGGTGATCACATTTATTCATACTGTTTCATGAGGTTGGACTCTTGGGAGACTATCTGAAGTCATATCCCTAAAGATTGGACACTCACACACTTGAACCGTGTGGCAAGTTAGTTGAACATTTACTGAGGCTGAAACCCCAGCTCTGTAGCTCACTTGAGCCCTTTGCCAATCATTTTACATTCTCTGGGCCTCCAGTTCCTCATCCACAGGACAACAGGGGCAATGATTCTACCTATTTCAAGGGACTGGAAGAAAGAGGTTTCTTTTATTTTTCTGCTTTTTGAGACAGACTCTTGCTATGTAGTTTAGGGTGGCCTTGAACTCATCAGGTAGCCCAAGCTAACCTGCAACTCACAGAGATTCTCCTGCCTCACCCTCCTTATTGCTAGGATTACAAGCATGCTCCACCATGTCTGGCTACCTGTTAGGAATAGAAATTTTTTTTTTTTTAACAGCACCGGGGATCGAACTCATGACCTCACGCCTGCCAAACAGGCACTTAAGCCACTGGGCCAAACTCCCAGCCCTAGTATTTTGAGGCAGGGTTGCACTATGTAGCTCAGGCCAGCCTTGCGCTCACGTTGTAGCCCAAGCTGGCCTCTAACTCACAATGCTCCTCCTACCTCAGCCTCCCGAGTGCTGGGATTAAAGGCATGTGCCACTATGCCTGGCTAGGAATAGAAATTTTTTTTAACATTTCCCTGTGCCAGAAATAGTGGCACATGCTATAATTCCAGGTAGTTGAGTAGCTGAGGAAAAAGGATTCCAAGTTTGAAGCAGCCTGGGCAATTTAACAAAAATTTGTCTGATTGGCATTGAAAATCAGAAAAGCAAGATCTCAAAGAGTGGCAATGCTTGCAGGATGTTTTGACCTTGAACTTCATCAACAGAAGGGGTTGTCACTATTAACCGGAGGACCTTGGATCAGCCCTTCTCCCTGTTGCATCTTCATCTGTAAATGTGACTCAGTAGCCTGCCTGGTTTGCCTTAGGGTCCTGCAGCCCAATGCCCAGCCCAGCCTCTCTGACTCTGCCCTCTGCAGCCCGACACTCCTACCTCAGTTCCTCCAGCTTGCGCTGCATGGCCCAGGACCCCTGGCTCCTTCGGGGCATGTAGGCAGCCAGGCAGCGGGCCACCTGCTGCTGAATGCGCTGCTCCCGGGCCCTGCGCAGCTCAGCCTGCTGCAGGTCCTCCTGCTGCTGCTGCTCCCAGGCCTGCAGCAGGCTCCTGGTAGGGAGAGGGAGGGCAGAAGACTGGGGAACAGGAGTCTGGTGGAGGGTAAGCTATCAGGCAGGGGAGCATGGGAGCCTGAGAGGGGCTCTTGAGGAATTACCCTTACAAAGCAGTTCTCCCTAAGGGTGGCACCAGATCTTGCTCTTCTCTTTGAGCCCCTTACCAGGTAGGAGCCAGGTTAATGCCTAACAGTTTGAGGTGCAGCTGGACAGATGGCAGACTGATCAATGAATGGATGGAATGGGTGGGAACGAGAAAGTCCTGAAGGATCAATGAATGGAAGGACAGATGGATGAAAGGTGAGGATGGCCAAACAGAGAGCAGCTAGACAGATCTGGAAAGCTCTTCTCTAGGTCTCATGGCCAGTTGCTTCTTATCAATCAGGTGTGTATTAAATAGCTCTCTCCTAGACAGACTCTCCCTGACCACCTCATCTAGCTCCTAGCTATCTCTCATCTCCAACTACACATTTTGTCCATTTTTTTTTTTTGAGACGAAGTCTCACTATATAGATCGAGCTAGCCTAAGACTCATGGCAATGCTCCTGCCTCAGCCTTTCTAGTGCTGGAATCAGAGGCACGTACCATCACACCTAGCGAGCGTCATTTCTTTATTAATTAACCTTCTTCCCAAGTAGAACATAATCCTCATGAAACAAGAGTCCCTTGTCTTGTGCATGGCCACAGAATCTCCAGCATCTAAAATTGTACCTTTAATATACATAAGTTCAATATTTGATGAATTCATAATTGAAACAGAAAGATGGCCAAATATACAAGAAAGAAAAGCTAGGTGTGGTTGGTGTGTGTCTGTAATCCCAGTTATTCGGGAGGCTAAGGCAGGAGGATTACAAATTCAAGGTAAGCCTGGGCAACTTGAGACTGTTTCAAAGATAAAAAATAACTTTTTTGTGTGTGTGTGGCACTGGGAGATCAAACTCACAACCTCACACCCGCCAGGCTGGCACTTAAGCCACTGAGCCAAACTCCCAGCCCTAGTTTTTTGAGACAGGGTCACACTAAGTAGTTCAGGCCGGCCTTGCGCTCACGTTGTAGCCCAAGCCAGCCTTAAACTCACAGCGCTCCTCCTACCTCAACCTCCCAAGTGCTGCGATTAAAGGTGTGTCACCACGCCTGGCTCAAAAAATAACTTTTAAAGGCTTAGGGAGGTAGCTCAGTAGTAGAGAACTTGCCTAGTATGAATGAGGGGTTAGGCTCAATCCCCAGCACTTCAGGAAAGGCAGAGGGAACAGACACAGTCATTGCTCCGTGTACATCTATTGAGGATCAGTGTGTTGGAGCCTTTGCCTCAAGAGCACTAAGAAATACGGGAGGACTTCCTGTAAAAGGTGACAGGGTAAGACGTTCAGAGTGCTATGTGACAATTAATCCAGTTAAAAGTCTAGGTGGGGGGACAGGGATGTAGCTCAGTGGCACAATGCCTGCCTGGCAAGCGTGAGGCCCTGAGTTCGATTCCCAGTACCAAAAATAAAAAAAGAGTCTAGGTGGGTATGGTGGCACACACCTGTAATTCCAGCACTCCTGGAGGTTGAGGCAAGACTACTGCCAAACTGAAGCCCAACTTGGGCGATTTAGTGACTTAGTGAGACTCTAGCTCAAAAAAAAAAAAAAAAAAAAAAGATTAAAACAACAAATAAAAGATAAGGTACAAGTCAGGCATGATGGCACATGACTGTACTCCCAACAGGCTGAGGCAGGACAATTACAAGTTTAAGCACAGCCTGGGCATTTTAGCAATCAGAGATTCAAGATAAAAAGAACTGGGGATGTAGCTTAGTTCAAAGGCCCTGGGTTCAATTCCTAGTACTGCAGGGAGTAGGTGGTCCATGCTGTCCCCAAACAATCAGATTTAATGTAATTTATCAAAATCCCAATGACATTTTTACAGAAGAAAAAATAATTCTAATGTTCATGTGGAACCATGAAAGATACCAAAGAGCTAAAGTGCTCCCCACCCCCGTCTCTCTGCACTAGGGATTGTGGATTGTCCCCAGAGCCTTTGCACTGGGTCACATCTCCAGCCCCCTTCTAAATTTTTTTAATTTGATATAGGGTCTTACTAAGGTCACCACTGAATTTATGATTTTCCTGCCTCAACTTCCAAGAAAGCTGGGATTACAGGTGTGCAACACCTTACCCAATTGAACCAAACCAATCTTATTGGGGGAAGGTACTACAAAACCATAGTAAATAAAATGACATGGTACTGGGATAAAAATAGACATATAGACCAGTGGAACAGAATACAGGACCCAGAAAAAATTTCATGCATTTCCGACTAAGTGGTTTTTGACAAAGATGTCAAGAACACAATGGAGGAAAGGATAATCTCAATATATATTGGATCAAACACTTGATTAACAGGTTAATGGATAAACAGGAGAAAAGATAGGAAATGAATGGAAAGTAGTTTGTGTCCATAGATAGTTGGTCAGGTAGGCAGAGACAGATGGATGCGTTGTTGAATGAATGTTATTAAAAAAAAAAAATAAGAGGGAGAGATGGGTGGAAGGATGGATGGATGGATGGTGTGGAGATGGGTGGGTAGGTGGGTAATGGATGGATGGGCAGGTGGATGGATAGAAGGATTAATAGATGATTGGTTAATCAGAAAAGTTGATGAATAGACCAAGAAAGGAGTGAATGAATATACAAAACTCTTTTTGGCGAACTGGCTCCATCTCCATTTTCCAACCTTGGCTCGTACCCTCCAGTTTTTCGCTCTCACCTAGTAGCCTCCTGTCGTTTGTGGAATGTGCGATTAGGAAAGTTGGCAGACAAGGAAGTTTCATCGTCTCCCCAGGCACGGGCCTTCCTTCTCCCGTTGGAGGTCTGGACAGCAGCCTGCCGCAACGCCTTCCAGGTTTGCTTTTGCGGGTCTGTCCACGGAGGGAGCAAGTCAAGGAAACCCTCCCAGCCGGGCCGCTGGGAAGTCTCCCCCAGCACGGCGGAGCCCAGCTCAGCCCAGCCCGCAGCGAGCGCCCTGCCGGGGTGCTCGGGCCCGCGGGGCGCTCACCACCGCACTCTTGCTGTAACTGCCGGTGCAGCTTCTCCAAGTCCCAGGGCCCCTCCAGCTCCTGCGCCCCGGACTCGCCCCTCTGCGGCCCTCGGGGGTTTTGGGAGCGGGAGCTTCGCGCCTGCAGCTCCTCCTCTTCCAAGGCTTCCTCTAGCGAAATCGGCCCCTTCTTCCGAGCAGCGCTCTTTCTCCTGTGCGGGGCGCTGTGCTCCCGCTCCTGTGCGTCCTCCGAGAGCCAGCGTCCGGGGAGCCGCTGCGGCCGCTCCCCGGGACTCCCGCCGCGCTCCGCTTCTTCAGCGCTCCCGCCTTCCGGCTCGGGAGCCTCGCTGGACTCCTCCGATCCCGAGCCTGACCCCCTGTCTGGCCGCCGGGGGCCGCACTCGCCGGAGGGCTCCAGCCCTTGAGTCTCCCCTTTGCTGGGAGAGACAGGGGCGCCCCCGTAGGTCCCCAGCGCCCCTGGGAGGCTGGCGGCGGACTTGCACCTGGACTTGAGCTGCGGGACGGCTGGGAGCGGGGCCAGGGCCTGATGGCCCGGGGCTGCGGGGGAGCAGGGCTGCAGCGGAGCCCGGCCCTCCGTGATGAAGCTCTCCCAGGCCCATTGGAACGGGAAGGAGGGTTCCCGAGGAGCACGGGGCAAGGGCCTGAGGAGGAAGAGGGCAGGGGCTCAGGGTCAGGGGCCTCCGGGTCCCCAGCTTCCCTCCCGGCCCCTTCCCTGCTGCTCACTTCTCTGCGGAGTTTCCTTTCTTGGCCCGCCCTCGGGACTTGCAGTCCTTCCTTGTCCTCTGCCCTGCGCTCTGAGACCGCTTTGGTTGGCCCTGGCTCCGGACAACATCGCCTCTCGCCAGGGCGCCCTAGCCAAATACAGGACGGGAGCGCAGGTGTGAGCAGCCTCCCGGACTGCTCTGCCCCTGCCCGGGACCCTCTTTATCACTAAGACTCATCATCAATCACTGCTCTGGACTTGCAGGTGCTAACACCTCTAATCTTCCCAACGACCTGTCCAATAACGATGGAGACTGTCTGTATCACCGCCACCCCATCATACAGATGTGAAAACCGAGGCTCAGAGAGTTCCAAGAAGCCAAGCATGGTGGCGCTTGGCTGTAAATTGAGGCAGGAGGATCACCTCGGGTTTAAGGCCAGCTTGAGCTACACAGTGAGTTCAAAGTCAGCCTGAACTATGTAGTGAGACCCCGCCTCAAAAAACAAAAATTCTAAGACCTGAGGTCACACAGTTGGTAGTGACCTGCACATGTTGGTCCTGGTCTTCACAGTTTAGATTTGTTACCAATGCCCTGGGCTGCTAGCAAGGAGTTTGAAGGTTCTGTTAAATGTTTAAAGAAATAGAAATACTAATTACCCTGATTTTTTATCATTGTACTGAATAGGGCTGGGGATTTAGCTCAGTGGCATAAACGCCTGCCTGGCAAGCATGAAGTTGTGAGTTCAATCCCAGGTACAAAAAAAAAAAAAAAAAAAAAAAAAAAAAAAAAAAAAAAAAAAAAAAAAAAAAAAAAAAAAAAAAAAAAAAAAGCAAAAAAATAAACAAAGAAATCATTGTACTGAATACATGTATCAGATTATTGTACTGAGTGCCATAATATGTACGATTATTGTGTGACAATTAAAAATTTTAAAATGTAGTTGGTCATGATGGCCTAGGCCTGTAATCCCAGCGCTCTGAGAGGCTGAGTCAGGAGAATCACAAATTCGAGCCCAACCTGGGTAATTTAGTAAGACCTTATCTCAAAATTATTTTATTTTATTTTACTTCTTTTTACTTGTTTATTTAAAGTGTTTTGGTTTTGGTTTTGGTTTTTGAGACAAAGTCTCACTGTCTAGTTTGGGCTGGATTTAAACTCACTATGTTGCCCAGGCTGGCCTTGAATTCATAGCAATCCTCTTCCCTTAGCCTTCTGGGTGCTGGGATTACAGATGAGCGCCACCATGCCTGGCTAGATAAAGTTTTAAAATGAAAATCAGGCCGGGCATGGTGGTGCATACCCTTAATCCCAGCACTCAGGAGGCTGAGGCAGGAGGATCCTTGTGAGTTTGAGACCAGTCTGGGCTACAAAATGAATTCAAGGCCAGCCTGAACCCCATAGGAAGACCCTGTCTCAAAAAATAGGGCTGGGGGCTTAGCTCAGTGGCCTAAGCACCTGCCTGGCAAGCGCAAGGTTGTGATTTTGATCCCCAGTACCAAAAAATAAAATGAAATAAAATAAAATAAAAATCAGTCAAGAAAAAAAGAAAAAAGAAAATCAGTCAAGAAAAATAAAAACATTTATGCTTTTAAAAAAAATTAGACAGTTCTTCTAAATGTCCTACAGGGCTCTAGACTTGCTACAACCGAGGTGGAAGATACTAATTTTCCCTCTGGAAACCCTTCCTGCCCTGCAGTATTCCCTAAATCACTCCATCATTCCTCATCTTTCCGATTCTCCATCTTTTAGGCTTTCCTACCATCCCTATCCCACGCAGCCTCCCTAACTGTCATTCGAGCCTCAACTTCAACCTTGTGGCTTCTCACCCCTGGTTCCCCTGGCCCCAGATGCCCTCTTGCCTGTGGGCAGTTGGACCTCCCTGGCCCCCGCCCTCACTTGCTCCGCCTGGGGGATCCTCGACAGAAGCTTGAGCAGCCCAACTGATGTCCCTGGAGCCTGAGGCCTTAGGTCCTGCTTGGTTCTTCTTGATGTGGCCCTGACCAACTGTTGCTGGGTGTTCAGCATATTGGCGTCCTGCCCCACCCCCTACCCCCACCTGCCAGCCACAGAACTGTCCTGCGGGCCATTGCTACGGCAACTGGTCCCCAGCCAGTCAGTCCCAAGGCATCTGGCAAAAAGCAGGCCAGGTAAGGGTCAGCTAGGTAGGGAAGGCTGACTTCCTTCTGGGAGAGGAGAGTTCAGCGTGATTCGAGAATTCGAGTCAAGCCTGACAGTCTAGAGATCCAGGCCGTGTCCTGGCTCTGCTGCTGACCCCTGTGTGACTTGGTGTAAGTCCCCTGATTGCGTATTTTGGGGCACTGAATCTGAAGCGGCGTAGAGGAAATGAGAGTAAGAGAGGTAAGGAGGAAGCCTTTAATGCAGAGGGCATGGGAGAGCTTTGGAGGGGTGGTGTAGAAGCTCTCAACAAGAACTGAAGTGTAGTTACTTTTATTAGTTCTGGCTGGGGGAGGAGTTTGGGAGGTGGGCAAAATGACACATTAACAGCTGATCTGAAGGAGCCTCTGCCTGTGCAAAACAGGAGACAGAAAGATTTACTGGGGGCTGGGGGTGGAGGCTTGGGTGGTTGTGGAGTCTTGGGATTGGAGAGGGCTTGCTGCACACGCAAAAAGGGAGTGGGAGGTTTATCTCTGGAATCAGAAGGAGAACACAGAGTTTACTCTTGGAGAGGTAAATTGTTTCTCTGGGTCCAGTACCAAGTTGGGCAGATGTCATGTTACAGATAGCTAAGCCCCAGGCTAGCAGAATCTATCATCCCCCGCCCCCATTCGGCCTGTGTTTTCCCCATCTCTCTCTCTCTCTCTCTCTCTCTCTCTCTCTCTCTCTCTCTCTCTCTTTTGTCTTTTTTGAGAGAGGATCTTGCTATGCAGTTCGGGCTAGCCTTGAACTCACTTTGTAGCCCAGGTTGGTCTCAAACTTGCAACAATCCGCTTGCCTCAACCTCCCGAGTGCTGGGATTACAGGCCTGCGCCACCATGCCTGGCTTCCCCATCTCTCTTTTGAAAGAGACTGTGGGGCTCAGCCCTCTTGAACGGTCCTCGGATCTTGCAAAGATGCTCGGCTGGAGCCTGCAGGAGGCCCTGTCCTTGTGCCTACCCTGGCCCCCTTTGAGGCTCTGAAGAAAGGAAACAAAACTCTCCTCAGATCTTCAGTTCACCTGCCTTCCAGTCCGTGACAGAATAGGAAAGCCCAGGAGGGTGAGTGCTACGTCCAGGAGAGAAGAAAGGCACATCGGCAGGCTGTAGAGGGAACAACAGCATTTTGATATCATCCAAACTTCTCAGCCTTGCCAAAAGGCTTGGGGTGCTAAACCCGCAAGGTCACCCGAGCTGACAACTAAGATGGGCGGTGCAGGGCTATGGTGCCAAGCTGAGAGCCCAGGTCAGGGCTGGAGGCACAGCTGGCTACTTACCAGCTCTGTGGTCTCTTCTCCGCTCATAGGTTCAGGGCGTACTTTTCTTTTTCAATCAGATTTTATTGATACATTTTATTTTATTTTATTTTATTTTATTTTATTTTATTTTATTTTGCAGCACCGGGGATTGAACTCACAACCTCACACCTGCCAGGGCAGACACTTAAGCCACTGAGCCAAACTCCCAACCCTGGTTTTTTTTTGAAGCAGGGTCGCACTGTGTAGCTCAGGCCTCGAACTCACAACGCTCCTCCTGCCTCAGCCTCCCGAGTGCTGGGATTAAAGGCGTGCACCACCAGGCCGGGCTTACTGGTACATTTTAGATACACATAATGGTCACATTCATCGTAGGGAATTTGTACCTGTACATGATACAAATTGTTTCTTTTTTTCTTGTTCCCCTCCCCTCCCTTCAATCCTCTCTCCTCATTTACAAAAGCTTTGTTTCTATGTTTCCCTCCTTCACATTTTTTTTAACTTTTCCCTTCTCCTCACCCCACCCCCCGCCAGTTCCCCTCTTCATTTGAACATTTTCTTCCTATTTTACAATACCTATTATACATTTTGATCCTCATTTACACTTCCAGATTCTCACATAGGAGAAACAACGCAGAATTCATACATGTGTGTCCAATTTATTTCACTTAACAATGTGATCTCAAGGTGTATCTGTTTACCCAGAAATAGTCAAAATACTGTATGCATGCCTATAATCCAAGCACTTAGGAGGCTGAGGCAGGAGGATTGCTTTGAATTTGAGGGCAGCCTGAACTACAGAGTGAGAACCTGTCTAAAAAAATTAAAAAAGAAAGAAAGAAAGAAAGAAAGAAAGAAGGAAGGAAGGAAGGAAGGAGGGAAGAAAGAAAAGAACCTCTATTAGCATTCTCCAGAGAGACAGAACCAACTGGATATGTATCTAGGTATATGAGAGGGGATTTTTGTAGAGGAATTGGCTCGTGCAATTACGGTGGCTGAGAAGTCCCTTTACAGTCATAGGTCTGCAGTCTGGACCCTGGAATGCTAGTAGTGTGACTCAGGCCAAGTTGAGGAGCCAGTGTTGTAACTCTCTGGCCAAGGCCAAATCCTGAGAGCCCAGGGCCCACTGGGGTAAATCCGGAGCTGGAGCTCTGTTGTCCAAGGCAGCAGCAGCAGGATCCACCCCAGCTCTGAGCAAGGCCCCCCTGCCTTGTGTGTTTGTTCTCTCAGGCTCCAGTCAGCTGGTGCCCACCCACTCTGCGGGCAGATCTTCCTCCCACTGCCAGAAGAAGCCTCAGACTCATATGCTCATCTCCTTAGAAACACCCTCACTGCGTGTGTTCCTCAATCCAGTGATGCTGACAGCAGAGATTAAGCATCACAGGACCCAGTTTGTCACTCTTGAAACCCTCATCCACTCTATTTTACTTTTTGGTTTGTTTTGTTTGTCTTTTTGAGACAGGGTCTAACTATGCAATTCAGGCTCACTTTGTAGCCCAGACTGGTCTCAAACTTGCAATGATCCTCCTGCCTCAGCCTCCCAACTTACCCAGATGTTTTTGTTTTTTGATACAGGGTCTCACTATATAGTTCAGACTGGCGTGGAACTCACTGTTTAGCCCAGGCTAGCCTTGAACTCATGGCGATCCTCCTGTCTCAGCCTTCCAAATGCTGGGCCTCATCCACTCTTTTTTATTTTTTATTTTTTATTTTTTTTTGGTACTGGGATCTAACTCACAACTTTGTGCCTGCCAGGCAGGTGCTTAGGCCACTAAGCTAAATTACTGACCCAATTTTTTTTTTTTCTGGGAATCAAACTCACAACCTCACACGTCAGGCAGGTGCATAAGCCGCTGAGCCAAACTCCCGGCCCTAGTTTTTTGAGGCAGGGTCGCATTATGTAGCTCAGGCCGGCCTTGCTCACATTGTAGCCCAAGCCAGCCTCAAACTCACAATGCTCTGCCTACCTCAGCCTCCTGAGTGCTAGGATTAAAGGCATGCGCCACCATGCTCGGCTATATGATTTACTCTAACCAATCTTTCATCATTGATTTTTCATTCTTTATGGCTGGACATCGTTTTTTCAAATATCTACTTTTTTTTTTTTTTGTACCGGGGGTCAAACTCATGAACTTGCACTTACCAGGCAAGTGCTTGAGCCACTGAGCTAAATCCCTGGCTCCCCAGCCCTATTTTTTGAGACAGGGTCTCACTATGCAGTTCAGGTTGGCCCTGAACTCACTTTGTAGCCCAGGCTGGTCTTGAATTCACAATGATCCTCCTGCCTCAGCCTCCCAAGTGCTAGAATTAAAGGCGTGTACCACCGTGTCTGGCTTTTTCTCATCCACTCTTGAAATCCAAATCCACCTAGGGTGGATTTGAGGGAGAAAGTTGGTAGTAACTTTGATTTGGATAGGGTTGCTGTCCTGCTAACACTGGGGCTGGAGCCGGGGAGCCGCCTTCTAAGCCTGCATCTGTTGTGAAGCACTTCAAGGAGTTCCCCCCTCAGCCCTGAGCTGGAGGGGGGCTCACTGCAGTGGTCACAGCCCCGCAGGTCAGCAGTACAGCTGGCTGGCTGCAGTGGGAAGCAGCTGCTGGTACTGCTGGTAATGGAAAACGGGTCCTTTCCGGGGCCTGTGTTTTCCCGCACAGGATGCCCAAAGAGTGAGTAGGTCTGTGTGTGCCTGGCGGGAGAGAACTACACCAGGTGGAACAAGAGTCCCCCCTGCTTCCCAGGAACAGTGGCCACAAAGGAGCTGCAGGAACCCCTAAAAGTATCCCCCAGTAGGAATCAGCTTTCAGCATTGCCACCCAGAAACTGGGGTGCCACATTGCACCGGCACTAATCAAGGACACACTTCCTTCCTTCTCTCCTTCCTTCCACCCTGTGCCCAGTAGCTGTACTTACAGCAGTGTGGGTTCTGGGCAGCACTGGCCAGGGAAGTGGAGACTACGACAGTCTAAATGAAGTTTAGAGATTTGACCACTGCACAAAACTGGGCATTTTGGTTTTTTTGGTGTACCTTTTGTTTGTTTTGTTTCTTGTTTGTTTGTCTGAGACAGGGTGTCTCTATGTAGTCCAGGCTGGTCTTGAACTTACGATGTAGCCCAGGGTGGCCTCAAACTTTTGGCAATCTTCCTGCCTCAGCCTTCTGAGTACTGGGATTATGGGCATGCGGGGCTAACACCGGGCATTTTAACAGGGAGTTGTTGAGGGGAGCCAGGGCAAGGGAGGAGGGCGAGGCCCAGAGGCAAAGAGGTCAGGGAGCTGTGGCTGTGGAGACCAGAGCAGAGTGGCCAGTGAGAGAGAAGACTGTGAGAATGTGAGGGCTCCCAGTCAAGAGAAGAGAGCGTTTCAAACAGGAAGGCCCTGACCAACTCTGATGAGAGCCACTGGGAGGTCGAGGCAAGGCCAACTGACAATGAGCAACTGTATCGGGAAACCTGACTGGTTCCCAAGGTCCGCTCTCCAAGGACTCACTGTAGAAAGGAGGCTTGTTACAGACTGGCTGCTGGAAGCGGCTGGGGTTGTTCTCTTCACGTAACTTGGCACTTGTTCACGTAGCCTCATCGAGAAGTCGCCCTTTGGGAGCTAAGCCTAGAAAATAATTTCTTTCCACTGAGGAACTCATTTGTTCAATCTGGTCCTGAGAAAAAAAAAAAAGTTACTCCATGTCTCTTTTTATTTTGGCTGCCAGGAGGCTCAGAGCCAAATTTGATATGAGTCATGAAAACAGCTTACATACTTACTTATTTATGGTCTTATTCCTGAGCTGCACTTTTTGTTTTGTTTTGTTTTGTTTGAGACAGGGTCTCACCATGTAGTTCAGGGTCTCACCATGTAGTCTCACCACGCTGACCTCAAACTCACAGCAATCTTGCAACCACTGTGGAAGTCAGCGTGGCGATTCCTCAAAAGCTAGGGTTGGAGGCCCCATTTGACCCAGCTATTCCCCTTTTGGGTATCTTCCCGAAAGAATTAAAAACATCCTACCACAGCGATATATGTGCACCTATGTTCATAGCTGCCCAGCTCATAATAGCTAGATCTTAGAAGCAACCTAAATGCCCCTCGACTGAGGAATGGACAAAAAAGATGTGGTATTTCTATATAATGGAATACTACTCAGCTATAAAGAACAATAAACTAGACACTTTGACTCTTAAATAGATGAGAATTGAAAATATACTTCTCAGCCGGGTGTGGTGGCACACTCTTTTAATCCCAGCACTCGGGAGGCTGAGGTAGGAGAAGCGTTGTGAGTTTGAGGCCGGCTTGGGCTACAATGCGAGCACAAGACTGGCCTGAGCTACATAGTGCGACCCTGCCTCAAAAACTAGGGCCGGGAGTTTGGTTCAATGGTTTAAGTGCCTGTCTGGCAGGCGTGAGGTTGTGAGTTCGATCCCCGGTGCTGCAAAAAAAAGAAAAGAAAAGCCGGGCGTGGTGGCACACGCCTTTAATCCCAGCACTCGGGAGGCTGAGGTAGGTGGAGCGTTGTGAGTTCGAGGCCGGCTTGGGCTACAACGCGGCGCAAGGCCGACCTGAGCTACATAGTGCGACCCTGCCTCAAAAAACCAGGGCCGGGAGTTTGGCTCAGTGGCTTAAGCGCCTGCCCTGACAGGCGCAAGGCT
>RJWM01023795.1:0-31248 GCA_004363535.1 Dasyprocta punctata | reverse complement strand
AAAAAAAAAAAAAAGCCATGTGAGTGAGATCACATAATAGTCATCTTTCAGTACCTGGCTTGTTTCACTTAATATAATGTTCTCTGGTATTATCTAACTTGTTGTCTATAACAAGATATCTTTCTTATACTTGAATACTGTTCCATTGTGTATATATTCCATGTTTCCTTTACCCTTTCACTATCCATAGATGGAATATTTGGTTGATTTCCAATCTTAGCTATGATGAAATTCATAAACATGGGAGTGCAAATATATTTTCAACATGTTAGATTTGGAAACCTATTTAATAGTGGAATCACATCATAAGGCAGTCCTACTTGAACCTCTTGAGAAATTTCTGGTTTCTTACCTACATTGGTTGTTCTAACTTCTGTTCATGCCAAAATCATCCAAAGATTCTCATCAACAACTGTCTTCCATCTCTGGTAATGGCCATTCAGAAAGGTGTGAAGTATTGTCTCATATAGGTTTTGATTTGCATTTTCTTGATGAAAACAGTATTGGGCATTTTTCCATTGATATTATGTTAATGTCTAACTGATAATTTTTCTAATTTTTAAATTGTGTTATTTGTTTGTAGCTACATGTTAATTTGTTTGAGTTTCTTACATGTTTTGAAAATAACCCTGTATCAGATTTATAGTTTGCAAACACCTTGCCATTTTACGGTTGTCTCTTCAACCTATAGACTTACCTTTTGCTATGCTGAAACATTGTGCGTGTTTTTTTCTGTTGTTCTATTTTCACTTTTGTGGTCAATTGTTTTGGCTTACATCTAAAACACAAAGCTCTCTGTGTTTAGGAAGTGATTGGACCATGTGGCAGTGTAAAAGCTGACTTGGTGCCCGGAAGTGGAACTGGTCAGAGGCACTCACTAGATGCATGACCTGACATGTGTTTTTGCCTCCTGGTTTCCTCCCTTTCCTCTCTGCTTCCTGACTGCCACAGGCTGAGCAGCTTTCTCCCACCCAAGCCCTTCTGCTATGCAGTTTCTCTCTTGGTGCCAGCCAAGCCTGGGCTGTGAACATGAGCCAAATAAACCTCTACTACAAGTGGCAGGTGTTGGGTATTGCTTCTCAGCCATGAGAAAAGCTATTGAGACACCCCTGCTCTGAGGTCATAGGCAAAGAATTCCCACACATATCAATTCCATGGAGCCTTTTTCCTGTGATTGCTAATGGCTTCTTGCTTTCAGTTCTTACATTCAAGTGTTTAGTCCATTTGATGTCATTCTTGGGTATGGTACAAGATAGTAGATATGCAGTTTCCCAACACTGATTTTTAAAGAAATTCACTTTTTCACTGTTTTTCTCAGTACCAATTTCAAAAATCAAGTGTCTTTATACGCATGACTTTGTTCCTGGGTCATTGACATAAACTGTTCTTGTAGTCTGTATGTCTGTTTCTATGCCAATGGCATAATCTTTTGTTTACTATACCTTTTTAGTATATTTTAAATGGGATAGTGTGACAATGCCTCCCCCTCCCCCACCTTTTTTTTTTTTTTTTTGGTACCAAGGATCAAACTTATGACCTTGCACTGACCAGGCAAGCACTTGAGCACTTTTGCTTCACTGTCCAAGATTGATTAGGGTAAGGTTAGTCTTTTGTGAATTTCTGAATTTTTTTCTATGTAATTCAAGAATGTACTTGGATTTTGATAGATTACTTTGAGTATTAAGGACACATTGCAAACATGCACAAATTAAAGAACAATATTTATTCCTTCCATCCATGAGTGTGCAATATTTTTTCTTATATTTATATCTTCTACATTTTTTGCATCACTGCTTTTTTGCTTTCAATGTGAACATTTGACCTCCTCACATAAATTCATTGTAAATATTATCTTTATTGTTATGCCAAATGGAAATTTTCCTTATTTCTTTTTCATGCACTTCTTCTTTAGTATATAGAAAGACTTCAAATATGTAAATATTGGTTTGTATTCTGTAAATATAGTGAATATTTTCATTTTTCCTCTCAGTTTTTTGTTGCATATTTGAGTTTTCTAAGTGTGGAATCATGCCATCTGCACATGGGTAGATAATTTGTCTTTTATTTATTTTGTTTATGTAGTTATCTTATATTTTCTTTGCCAGATCTGGGAAGGATGTATGAATACTTTGTTGAGTGAAGAGAAAAGGGGTAAATCACCATTGAAAACCTTTTAGCTTCTTCCTGTTAAGTATGCTGTTAGTTGTGGGGTTTTCAGGATTTCCCTTCTTGTTTTGTGACACCTTTCTCTTTACATAATTTTGGGAGTATTTCATCATAAGTGACATTGAATTATGTCTAATGTATTTTCTACTTTTATTAAAATGGATGCATGATTTTGTACTTTCTTCTGTGAATGACATATACAATATTTATTTCCTTTTATGTGTTGAACCACCCTTACAGCCCTGGGATAAATTCTTCCTAATCATATTGAATGACATTTTTAATGTGCTGTTCAGTTGTTTCTTTCTCTCATCGTGTGGAAGATTTTTGTAGCTAGCTTATTGTGAATATCAACCTGTTGGTAGTTTTGTTTTGTTTTGTTTTGTTTTGTGCCATTAGTATTATTGTGGTGGTTATTATTGTTATTTTTAGCAGTATTTGGGGTTGAAGCCAGGGCTTTTACATTAAAACACATCTCCAGCTCTTTTCTTATTTTTTTTTTTATTTTGAGACAGACTCTCACTAAGTTGCCTGGCTGGGCTCAAACTTGTGATCATCTTGCCTCAGTCTCCCAGAACCCTGTGATCACAGGCATCATGCATTATGTCTAACTAAGAGAATGCACATTTTGTTAAAATATTCCAAAGCTGAAATAACAAATAAATCTAAAGAAAATATATTCTGGAGCTATTTAATTTCATTCTTTGGAGGAAAAATCAGAATCATAGAGGGTATTTGGGTTTGGAATGGTTGTGAGTTGCATGATTTTGATGGAGGGGCTGGAATCAGTGTAGCAGACACCAGAATATCTCATACAATTGTATGGCTAGGATCACTTCCAGGAGAAGCTAAGAGATGTCTTAGAAATACTCAATGCTCAGGAAATTGTGTCCATTTGTTGATTTGTCTCAAGGAAACATTTGTTGAGATGTCGGTGTTGTGCTGAATTGAAGACTGTGCTGGAAAGTAAAGTGACATGACTTCAATGTTCTTTTCACTCAGAGTTCTGGTAGAAGATAAGATAGGCAGCTGCATGGTTTGCATGAAGTCTCCTGGTTTTCATGCCCTTGTAGCACCCCCCACCCATTGAGTGCAATGAATCTAGTGATTCATTTCCAACCATAAGTATGTTGAAGAAGTGATGCAAAGTCATTTCTAGAAATAGGATGAAAAACACTTTTTTCTGTGGAAAACATCATGGATATTTTCATAAATATTAAAAATAGTACTACAAAGGAAATGATATCAGTCTGTTTGAAGAGACATCTGCACTGCCAGGTGTACTGCAGAACTCCTCACAAGCACCAAAAATTGGAGACAACTTTTAAGTACACATCTATGGGTGAGCAGATAAAAAAAAAATGGGAGTGGAGCTACACACAATAGAATACCATTTAGCCATAAAAAGACATCATTCTGCCATATGGGATAACAAGGATGGATCTGAAAGTCATTATGTCAAGTAAAATAAATCAGACACAGAAAGAAGGACCATGTGATGTCATTCATATATGGAAGGTAAAAAGATGATCTTATAGAAGTTGAGATTCATCCCTGGAAGGAAGCATTACTCTAATTCAAAAACCAAAGGACCCAACTAAGAAAGAGAATTATAGGCCTATCTCCCTAATTAACATTGATGCAGAAATCCTCAATAAGGTACTGGCAAATAGACTACAGCAAATCATCAAAAATATTATACACCATGATCAAGTGGGATTTAACCCAGGGATACAGGGGTGGTTCAACATACAGAACTCCATAAATGTAATACACCATATTAACAGAGCCAAGGACAAAAATCATATGATCATCTCCATAGATCCAGAAAAAGCTTTTGACAAAGTCCAGCATCCATTCATGATAAAAACCCTACAGAGGGCAACCCATTCAGGACCACTTCTGTCTCTCTCTCCCAGACAGAAACTTTCTTTCTTTCAATAAATATATTCTGCTCTTAACCTCCATTGTTCCTAAAATTCATTCTTTTGTTTTAGAGAACACAAACTAGTACTGGACATATAGTAGGTTGGTAGTTTTTTTTCCTGTATCATTTGGAGGTCTTCCACCAAGATCGTTGGACAGAGGTAAGAATTTGCTTTTGTTTCATAGACTCTGAACTGGGACTCTTTAAGTTAACAAAATTTTTTGATTCAAATTTTGTCTTATCCTTGCCCATTGCTCATAGTTGCTTTGTCTCTTATGTAGTTTTGTTAAAATAATGTTAAATCTAAGTTAAAACATGGCAAAATTAGTTTTTATTATTTTGGATTTTTTTACATGTTGTATTTAAATTAGTTGCTAAATTTACTGGTACTCCTTGCTTGACTATATTTAGACAATAGCACCAGAAAGAATAATATTAAAACACCCCTAGCAGACTTTAATATGAACTTCTGTAAAATGGGTCTTTTTAAATAAAGTCTAGCTCAGACTTAGAAAATATAAATACCTATGATAAAACATGAGACTCCTTCCACCATTTAAAAGGCACTATGCTGGTGGCCATTCTTTAAGACTTAGAGGAGAGGTTTCACTGAGACAGACTGGCTCTGATCCTCCTCTATACTCTGGACAAAATGTCAAGCCTGTTTTGCTTCAGTCTCCTTTCTTTGGCTTTACTTCTAATCATTTCTCCACTTTGTACTTTCCTTATAGAAGCACATAAAATCGAAAGAATTCTAGACTATCCCAACCTTTTCATCCTAAGTTAAGCCCATAGAAAATGAGCATTTGCTAATACCAAAGACTGGGAAGTCATCTTAGTTGAGGGACACATGCCCTATATCTGGGTCAGAGGAGACATCAGAATTTTGCCCAGGAAAACACACATAAAAGCCACATTTACATTATGGAGGCTCTCCAACCTTTCAAGCTGTAGACTCTCAAACTTTTGTTATAAATTTGTAGAGCACTAGATAATGATCTTGCCCAGGCTTTTTAACTATTCTTTATAGAACTTTGTCAAACAGTGGTTACCCTGCCAGCTAATTAATCACTCCTATAGCAGCTGCCACTCTTAAAAGCAGAGGACATGTTTCCTTAACATCTGTTTGGTGAACCCCATAGAAGCCAGTGGCCAATGGAATCTGGAATGTTGGCCAGAAGATAGCTGGATTCCTTTCTGGAGGCTTACCTCTGGTTATTTGGTTCAATAGAAACTGAGAACAACTGAAGGTTCCTGGCCAGGGTGACTCTCTGGTAGACAACCAAAGTTTCCTCAGTGAACATTGGCTCATGACTACTGAAAATCTCCATTTATCTAATATCCTTATTTCTCTGCTAGTAGACAAGGAACTCTTGCTAAAGTTTTTCTGTGGATTTTTAGAGCTGCCCCTCCCTTCAGAGATTAAGATGAGGCAGCTAGCAACAGCTACTTACATTTCACAGCAGCTAGTAGGAGAACGATTTACATTTTGTGCCTTGCATATGTTAAATAAGAGTAAATAGCACTTTGCTGTATACCTAGAAGACTGATGTGCCTTTACTAACATATATAATGTGATTTCTAGATGATAATAAGTTTAACCTGTGAGCTTCAAAGATAAGGAAACTTAAGTAAAGCATAGCCATGTCCTGCTGCTAAGAAAGATTGCCCAGGTGATTAGGTGGGTAACACAACCATGTTAGAGGTTCTTTGTCCTAGGACTCAGGGCTGGAACTCCCCAAGTCATTTGTTGCCTTATCTCTCTCCAGAGGTGATCTCCTTCACAGTACAGTCTGAGAAATCCTCTAATTACCAACTCACCTTTTTATATATGCTGTCTTCCAATGAACAAAAGCAGTAGTCTATTACAAAGGTATGCTTCCTTCTTTAAACATTCCTGTTGCAATAACGTAAGTGTCATGAGCTACCTGGGAAGATAAAATTGTACACCAGTTTGAGGGTGGATAGACTGGTCAGATTTTGTCTTCTACTCTCTCCAGATGGCATCCACCTTCTCTGGAGTGGAATCAACCTGAGGGACACCTTGAGAACATAATCAAATAGAAATAAGAACAGGACACCTCAATTCTTTCCTGTTTTTGCCTAAATCAGGAAGCTCAATGTTCAAGTGTCTTACACTTCAAGGCTAGAGACGGAGGTCAGAAAAAGTTCCTGAGTTTGATTGGTAGTATAAAAAAGGTTTCATACCATTACATTTTGCTTTTTACCTTGCAGACATGGGTAACTCAGTGCCAAATCCCCTTACTCCTTTGAAATGCATTCTTAAGCACTGGAAAATGTTCACCCTTCCATGTTGAAAAACAGTCATTTGATATTTCTCTGCATGTGTGTGTGGCCTACCTACTTTCTAGAGCCAAAATGGAATGCAGAGGAAAATATTAATTATGATGCTATTTTACAAGCATACTAGAGACATACTGTAAAAAGGAAGGAAAATGGTCAAAATTGTCTTATGCTCAGACTTTCTTTGCATTGAGAAATACACCTTACTTATGTTCTAAAAAAAAAAAGTGTGAGTCACAGGAAAACTCAGCACCTCAGGCCCTTAAGGCATTTACTAGCCTGGAACCTGAAATTGCTCCTCCCAAACCTTTGGAACCTGAGGACAAGACAGCCTTAATCAAATCTGCACCCACCATTACTGAACCTGAGATCTCCCCTACTTGTCCTTTCAGTCTTAAGGATGAGACTTCTAGAACAGCCATAATCCAGGCCTCTCCAGTGATATACACATCCTTAGCTGAGTTTATGCAAGTTTGTCAAGGGCAATATCCTTTACAGTAAGTACATGAACAATTTGGAACTTCCAGAATTCCATGTTTTTTCCTCTCAGGGACTTAAAACAGGTCAAGTTAGACATCAAAAAATTTTCAGATGGCCCTGATAAGTACATTGAGGTCCTTAGAGGACTTACTCAGACCTACAAGCTAGATTGGAAAGATGTAATATTACTCTTAAATCAAACATTGACTTCTAGTGAGAGACAGGCAGCATTACAAGCTGCTATTTCCTTTGGAGATGAATATCATATTGTTAATTTTAGATAGCCAGAAGACTGTCAGCCAGAGGAACAACCAATTCCCACTTTGGTACAAGCAGTTCCCACCCAAGACCCCTACTGGTCTAACAATGACACAGGAGATTAAAATAAAAGACATTTCAAGTGTGTATTCTCCAAGATCTAAGAAGGACAAACACCAAGGCTTCTGGTTATTTTAAATGGTCAGCTATTTTTCAGGAGAAAGATGAAAACCCCTCTGACTTCCTAGATCATTTATTAGAGACACTAGTAAAATATATGTCCATAGATCCTGATTCAACAGAAGGACAGATTTTGCTTAAAGGCATGTTTATTACCCAGTCAACTCCAGATAATAGAAAAAAGCTACAAAAGATAGTTTACTTGATTCTTTACTCCAGATAGTTCGCTTGATTCTTTAGTAAAAACTACCTCCTTAGCATTCTACAATCAGGACTGGGAGAAAGCCAAAGAGGGAAAGCAAAGAGAGTAAAAAGTAGCTACCTTTTGTTCTAGCCTTAAAACACACAGCCTTAAGTCCGATTCTTAGGGCTCCAAGAAGAGCTCAATGACTAGACTCAACTGCTACTACTGTGGAAAGCCAGGCCACTTTACGAGGGACAGCCTTAAGAAGTCCCCCAAGCTATGCCCTAACTTCAAAGGTAACCACTGGAGGTCAGACTGCCCTCTGAGGCCAAGGGCCCAGAGTTCAGACCCATCCTATCAGTTGGTCCAACAAGACTGAAGGGCCTCGTGGCACTCATCTCCTCCCTATGGCCAGACTATCATCTTTGCCTGTCATCTCTGTGGAGGAGCCCTGAGTAATCAAGACAAGAGGTAAAAACCAGCTGATTGCTGGACATTGGCACGTCTTTTTACCCTTCTCAAGTCTAGTCTTCCTTCCACACATTGTTCCTCAATACAGTCAGGAAAATATATGTTGCTTAAACTATAATTGCTATAAATTTCTCTTCACTCATCCCTATTGATAATGTCTAAAAGCCTGACTCCAATCTGGGAGAGATTATATCTTGGCCAATTGCTGTAATATATAGCCAGGTTGCCAATAAGTCAAAATGATGCTGCAACTGGTTTTTACAAATACAGTACATATTGTTGTTCATGTGTAAAAACTTAAGAAGAGAGTTTTTCATTTGTCAAAATAATGTGTTCATCTGGTTCTCCTACATTATCAAAAATTTAGATAATTATAACTAAAGCTAGAGGGATTTATGATAAAATGTCAGACTCCATCAATAAAAGGACCTAAGAGCCAATGGGTTACAATTGCTATGACTTATAAACAGTTTCTAAACTTACCTATCAGCTCCAATGCTCATGCTTTGATTACACATAGCTTTGTGTACATACTTTGGTTACACATGCTTTGATTAAAGTTTAATCTTCCCTAGAAGGTGCCAAACCCCAAGGCATCATACAGATGAAAGCAATAACAAATATGCTAGATTTCTCTTAGATTCCTTTTAATGGGATCCAACAGATCTTGTCAAGAAAAAGGTTATATGACACATATTGAGGCCTTAACTAACTATACTCAGCAGGCCTTAAATGACACCGCAGCTGGTCTCTCTCTCCTAAATAAAAAAGGTAAAATTAATGAGACAGAGTGTCCTCCAAAGTCAGATGGCCTTAGACATTCTAACAGCAGCATAGGGGAATACTTATGCAATTGTAAAAGCTAAATGTGTGTACATTCCTGATTCATCTGCTAATATCTCAATAGCTTTTCAAGATATTAGCTTATAAATCAAGGATATTTCAGATTCTAAAATTCTCTGGCCTTTATCCTTTATTTATTTATTTATTTATTTGGTACCAGGGATTAAACTCACAACCTCATCTTTGCCAAGCAAGCACTTATGCCACTGAGCTAAATCCTTGGCCCTGTTGGACTTTATCCTTATAGGAATTGATTGCAGCTCCTCTTGGTAAAATTCTTTGTTAACTTTACTTATAATTAACCTATTGATACTACTACTTGGTCCATGCATACTTAATTATTTGCTTTGTCTCCTCTATATTTAAAACTGTACCCCTACCTAAGATAAAAGCACCTGGTATCTATTAAGCAGCCATTAGAGAGAAACTCTGCAGAGTATCTCTGACTGCTGCTCAACAGCTATAATCCTGCCAGCCTGAAGAAGCCAGATCAGTCATCGCCCATTTCTCCCTCATGGTAGTTTGGGATACTTATTCAGAGAGTTAGGAATGTTGTAGGCAGTTGAGTTAGATGGAAATATTATAGGCAGTCAGACAGGGCTGGGCCTTCAAAGGAGCTGACACAGAGAACCAGATATCTTGTGACATTGGAGAAGTTAGATACCTCCCACTGTGGGCCAGATCTCAAGACAAAAGAGAATGAATGCAAACACACCCCAATCACTGATATTCTAAATAGGTATGGTTCACCTTGGGGAAGCCAAGAGCCACCATCCCCACCTACTACAGGAAGAGTCACTGCTCCATAAGAATGTCCACTTGCTATGTGACTCACTTCCCCATTTGTCTCTGATTTGGTCAATTTTACCAGAACAATTAATCTTATTGGTTGACCATAGTTCTGTCCCACCTCATGCCCATCTGCCTTGTGAGTTCTCATTTTTCCCCACCTTAGACCTGCCTCACCTCATGGTTTTGCTCTGGAAAATCCCTAGAAAAAATGGGGTCTTTGGCAACCCACTCAGGACCTCTTCTGACTCTCTCTCACACAGTAGCTTTCTTTTGGTCAATAAATATATTCTGCTCTTTTAAAAAAAACACCCTACAGAAAATTGCAATAGATGGTCTTTATCTTAATCTGATAAAAAAAATCTAAGTCAAACCAACAATCAACATAATACTCAATGAACAAAAACTGAAATCTTTGTCACTAAAATCAGGAACAAGACAAGGATGTCCACTGTCTCCACCCTTATTCAACACAGTCCTGAAAACTTTAGTTGGAGCAATTAGACAACAGAAAGAAATAAAAGGAATAAAGATAGGGAAGGAAAAATTAAACTATCATTATTTGCAGATGATATGATACTCTACTTAGACGACTCCAAAAACTCCACCAAAAGACTTCTAGATTTAATAAGCAAATTCAATAATGTAGCTGGTTACAAAGTCCACACTCAAAAATCAGTAGCCTTCCTGTACTATAACAAATTTACTGAGAGAGAATCAGGAAAACTATATCTTTTAAAATAGTATCCAAGAAAATGAAATGCTTGCAAATCAATCTAACAAAGGATGTAAAAGATCTATACCCTGAAAATTACAGTACTCTGAAAAAGGAGATTGAAGAGGATATTAGAAAATGGAGAGATATCCTGTGCTCTTGGGTAGGAAGAACCAATATAGTGAAAATGGCCATACTTCCAAAACTGTTATACAGATTCAATGCAATCCCAATCAAAATTCCAAGAGCATGTCTCACAGAATTAGAGAAAACAATCCTACAATTCATCTGGAACCAGATGAGACCTAGAATACTATTGTAATCCTGGGCAATAAAGACAAGACAGAGGGCATTACAATAACTGACTTGAAATTATACTATAAAGCTACTGTAATAAAAACAGTGTGGTACTGGCAAAAAAAATCAGACCTGACCATCAATAGAACAGATTAGGAGATGCAGAAGCAACTCCAGACACACTAAGCCACCTTATCTTTGACAAATGTGCCAAACGCATTCACTGGAAAAAAGATAGCTGCTTTAATAAATGATGTTGGAAAAACTGGCTCTACATATGCTGAACATTAAAACTGGATCCGTATCTTTCACCATGCACTAGGCTAAAATCAGAATGGATCAAGGGTCTTAATACTAAAGCAGAAATATTAAATCTATTAAAAGATAGAGTAGGTAAAACTCTTGAAGACATTAGTGTAGGCAAAGACTTTATGAACAAAACTGAAATTGCACTGGAACTATCACAAAGAATCAACAAATGGGATCTCACCTTACTGAAAAGCTTTTTGCACAGCAAGAGAAACCACTAACAGAGTGAAGAGACTACCCACAACGTGGGAGAAAATGTTTGTCAGTGATTCCTCAAAGAACTACTATCGAGAACAAATAAAAAGAAATCAATCCTCCCAGATTTAAAGATCCAATCCAAAAATGGGCATCTGAGATGAATACACCCTTCTCAGATGAAGAAATGCAAATAGCAAATAAATATGTGAAAAATGTTCAACATCACTGGTCATTTGAGAGATGCAAATTAAAACAATACTGAGATTCCACCTCACCCCAGAAAGAATGGTTACTATCAAGAAATCAAGCAATAACAAATGATGGAGGAGCTGTAGGGAAAAAGAAACCCTTCTCCACTGTTGGTGGAAATGCAGACTGGTGCAGCCACTGTGGAAATCAATGTGGAGAGTCCTCAAAAAACTGGAATTAGTAGTCCCATTCAACTCAGCTATTCCCCTTCTGGGTAGCTTCCCAAAAGAATTAAAAACATCATACCACAATGATATATGTGCACCCATGTTTACAGTAGCACAATTTATAATGGTCAGATCTTAGAGACAATCTAAATGCACATCGACTGTGAAATGGATTTTTAAAAAAGATGTGGTATTTTTATAGAATAGAGTACTCCTCAGTCATAAAGAAGAATAAACTGGAGACTTTTATAGGTAAATGGCTGCAACTTGAATGCATACTCATTAGTGAAATAAATAAGCCAAACATGTGTAAACATTGTATTGTTTCATTAGTGTTAGAAGCTGAAAGAAAAAACATATGTATGTATATGTATATAAAATAGTTAAGATAGTTATACTACTGATATTGAGTTCACTGAAAAGAAAGATTTGTGCTGGCATTGTTCAGACAATTGAATGCAGTTGTCTTGTGTGCTGGGTGAATGGTTTTGAGAAGACTGTGTGCAATGTATGTAACATTGTTGGCCCCTAATTGATGTGTTTTAAAATTTTGTCTTCTTCTTCTTCTTCTTCTTCTTCTTCTTCTTCTTCTTCTTCTTCTTCTTCTTCTTCTTCTTCTTCTTCCCCCTCCTCTTCTTCCTCCTCCTCCCCCTCCTATTCTTATTCATTTCTTTCTTTCTATCCTTGAATAATATGGATTTAAAAAACAAGAAATTGAGAGCAGCATGGTAGTTCACAGAGATTGTATAAAGTAGCAGGGAGGGAGGTGTGACTAGTTGAAGGGTACTATGGTATAGTTTGATAGGAGCAAGATGGGGACTTAATTTGTCTCCCATTCTTGATGCTTGTGAATAACTCTGCAAAAATCATGGGAATGCAGATGTATTCTGTTGCACAATGCAATGGCAACAGATAATGAAAATGCACTATGTATGGATATTTTTTAAAGCTAGAAGAAAACATTTTGAATGGTTTTACCATAAAGAAGTGATAAATATGAAAAGGTAGTGGCCTTTGAAAAGACAGGGACCTTTGGGATCACCAGTGACCTGTCTCTCCATCTGGAGGGCCTGGGAAGTTTGGCAAGATTGCCAGTGACATAGTAGGTCCCTGGCTAGGATGTATACAATAGAAAGGTGGGACTAGCAGTCTGGAAAAGTCTAAAGCAGAAGTAATGATATGGGCCAGCAGTTGGTAAGTTAGGTAAACCAGTGTAGTGCTTGGACACCAATACACATGACATAGAAGCAGCCACCCCCCAGCTTTTTTCCCCTAATGTACTGGAGATAATTCCATAAGCTGTAGCCAAAGAAGACTAATTCCATCCTCCAAATTCAGAGGCCAAGACTAAACTTATACCCAGCACAAATCTACCTGCAAACTTAGCTAGATTATACATTTTTGGGATCTGATTTGAACCTAGCACAGAACTGTAGACAATAGGGCTGGGGATATATCTCAGTGGCACAGCACCTGCCAGATAAGTATAAAGTTCTGAGTTCAATTCCCAGTACAAAAATATTTCAAAAAGAGAACAGTAGACAATAGAGAAATTTTATTACTTTTACCTTTCTCTGTCTGACTGGTTTTCCTCTGTGTGTCTGGTTGTGTTTGTGTATTTTGTCACAAATAGATGGATCAGCTAGATAAAACACCAACAAAGAAATATCAGAGTTAAATCAAACCTGTGAATAAATGGACTTGATAGATGTCTATAGAGAGTTTCTCTCCAAAACATCAGGATACACATTGGGACATTCTCCAAAACAGACCACATATTAGCCCATAAAGCGTGCTTAACTAAATGTAGAGGAATGGAAATCATCCCTTGCATGCTATCTGACCATTGCACACTGAAGCTGGAAATCAACAGCAAAAGAAATCCCAAGAACTGCATAAACACATGGAAATTTAACACTTTTCTGAACAACCAATGCATCACAGAGAAATGAAACACAAAATTAAATAGTATCTACAATTAAATGATAATATCAATACAACATATGAGGATTTATTCAACACAATGAAAACAGTGCTACTAGGGAAATTGATAGTGATTAACACTCACATCAGTAAAACAGAATGAGCTCAACTAAAAAAACCTAATGTGAATGTCAAACTTTTGGAGAAAAAGAAGAACAAATCAAACCCAAAGCTCATACAAGGGAGGAAATTATAAAGATACAAATAGAAATTGATGCAATGGAGACTAAGAAAACAATACGAAGACCCAATGAATTGAAAAGTTTATTTTATGAAAGAATAAATAAAATTGATAAACCATTAGCCAACCTCATTAAAGTGAGGAAAGAAAAACCACAGTTTCAACCAATTAGAAAAAAAAGGGGGAAAATTGCAACAGATTCTACAGAAATCCAGAAGATCATCAATACCTACTTTGAGAACCTGTACTCTAATAGTATAGAAAACACAGAAGAAATAGGCAGATTCCTAGACACAATTGAATTGACAAAACTAAATCAAGAAGATATAAAAATTCTATATAACCCAATATTAGCCAATGAAATTGAAAATATAATTGCAAACTTACCAACCAAGAAAAGCCCAGGCCCTGACAGATTTACTGTTGAATTCCACAAGAAATATAGAGAATAACTAAGGCCACTAATGCTGAAATTCTTTAAGGAAATTGAAAGGGAATTAATACTTTTAAAATCATTCCTGGAAGAAAGTACTACCCTGATTTCAAAACCACAGAACTCAACCAAAAACAAAACTACACTCCAATCTCACTAATGAATATAGATGCAAAAATCTTCAATAAGATACTCACAAACAGAATGCAGCAAATTATCAAGAAGATTGTACACACTGATCAAGTAAGATTAATCCCAGTTATGCATGGATGGCTCAACATACACAAGTCAATAAATATAATACATCATACTAAACAGAATCAAAGACAAAAATCACACGATCATTTCAATAATGCAGAAAAACCATTTGGCAATAAAAATCCTACAGAAAATCAAAATAGATGGTCTTTCCTTCAGTCCAATAAAAGCCATTGATGACAAACCATCAGCTAATATTATACTAAATAGTCAAAAATTGAAAACTTTCACCCTAAAATCAGGAACAAGACGAAGATGTCCACTATCACCCCTCCTATTCAGTAAAGTTCTGAAAACACTAACCTGAGCAATTAAGCAAGGGAAAGAAACAGAATGAATAAGGATAGCAAAGGAAGAAGTTAAAATGTTATTATTTGCAGATGGCACGATACTCTACATAGAAGACTTCAAAAACTCCACCAAATAACTTCTAGATTTAATAACCAAATTCAGTAGCATAGCTGGATACAATGTCAACACGCAAAAATCAATAGCATTCCTGTACAGAAGCATGAGGCTCACAGAGGGAAATTAGGGGAACCACACTCTTTATAATAACATTCAAAGAAACAAAATATTTAGGAATCAATCTAGCAAAGGAAATAAAAAATCTATACTTTGAAAATTTCAGTACTCTGAAAAGGAGATCAAAGAGGATATCAGAAAGTGGAAAGATATCACTTGCTCATGGATAGGACAAACCAACATAGCAAAAATGGTCATAGTCCCAAAATTGATATGCAGATTTAATGCAATTCTAATGAAAATATTATCAGCATACCACATAGGACTATAGAAAAATCCCTAAAATTCATTTGGAACCAGAAGAGACCTGGAAACAAAAGCATTTCTGAGCAACAAATGCAGGTCAGGGGGCATCACAATCTCTGACTTGAAATACCATAAAGCAACTGAGATAAAATCAGCAAATCAGCATGGTATTGCAAAACAAAACAAAACAAAAAAGTCACCAGGTTTGAGGATCAGTGGAACAAAATAGAAGATGCAGATGAAACTCAAAACAAACTCAGACAGCTTATCTTTGACAAAGGGATTGATCATGTTCACTGGAAGAAAGATAGTCTGTTTATTAAATGGTGCTGGAAATACTGGCTTTGCACATGCTGAAAATATAAACCAGACCCATGCCTAACACCATGCACTAAACTAAAGTAAAAATGGATCAAAGATCTAAATATTAAAACAGAAATGCTAAATCTACTGGAAGACAAGATAGGTAGAAATCTTGAAGACATAGGGGTAGGCAGAGACTTCATGAACAAAACCCAGACCCCACAGGAAGTACTACAAAGAATCAATGACTGAGACCTCATCCTATTTAAAAGCTTTTGCACAGCAAAAGAAATCACAAGAAGAGTGAAAAGACAATCCACAGAATGGGAAAAAGTTTTAGCCATTTGTCCTTCAGACAAAGCACTTTTATCTAGAATGCATATAGAATTGAAAAAAATCAGACTCTCCAAATTCAAACATCTAATCTGAAAATGGACATCTGAGATGAAAAAGCACTTCTCAAATGAAGAAATACAATTGGCAAATAAATATATGAAAAAATGCTCCACCTCACTGGTCATTTGAGAGATGCAAATTAAAACAACACTGAGAATTCAAGTCACTCCAGAAAGAATGGGTATCATCAAGAAATCAACCAATAACAAATGCTGGAGAGGCTGTGAAGTAAAAGGAACACTTCCTTACTGTAGATGGGATTGTAGACTTGTGCGACCACTGTGGAAATAAGTATGGAGCCTCCTTTAAAAACTAGGATTAGAGATACTTTTGAACCCAGCTATTCCTCTTCCAGGTATAGTCCCAGAGAATTAAAAACATCACACCACAGCCGTATATGTGCACCCATGTGTATAGCAGCACAATTTATAATAGCTAAATCTTGTAAACAACTCAAATGCCAATCAACAAAACTGATAAGAAAGATGTGTTTTTTTAGATAATGGAGTACTATTTAGCCACAGAGAAGAATAAACTGGAGACTTTTATAGGTAAATGAATGCAATTTAAGATCATACTCATAAGTGAAATTAATCAGATTCATATGGTAAAAGTCATTGTCTCACTAGTGTGAGAAACTGAATGAGTGAATGGGATGCAAAATGTTCGATAGATACTGTGAATTGGGAAGAAACTTTTCAAAAGAAAAGATAAACTGTGATAGGGGAAATGAAAAAAGAAGGAAGGAAAAAGAAAAAAAATATGTGAACAAGATAATTAAGTAAGGTAGTTATATGGCTAGTTTCCGTTAGTTCATTGAAAAGAAAAATTTGTGCTAAATTGTTTGGATAATATCTCGTCTCTGTATGTTGTACCCTGAGCAAATACTCTGAAGATAACAACACACAATGTATTGATTATTGTTACTTTCCTATTATTTTGTTTTGAAATTCTAGGTGTTTTCTTTTTTCTTTTTAAAATAAAAAATAAAAGATACATTTATCCTGATTTAGAAATTATATAATGTATCCTTGTATCAAAGCATTATACTGTACCCATAAATATGTATAATTTTTTATGTATCGGTCAAAATAAAGAAAATAATTAAAATTTTATCTCAAAAGATATCTTTTTGTGGCCCCTGGCATTTATAAGTAAAATGTATAAATAAAAATGTAGCAAATGTTATCAAATAAATATGTGAACAGCAATAATTTTGTAATTCCATTAGAGAAAAAATAATGGATCATTCAAGCTAGAAAAATTTCCCATAAGTCTCCAACATATATAATACCAGCAGCAAAAGGAAAGGAAATTAAAATAACTTCTTAGAAATACTGAGAAGTGAAAATAGTATGAAAATTTTGATATAGAAAAATCAATTTCTCCCTGCAGTTCCTGATTAATACATGGATTGACAAGTATCAAATCCCACACTGAGTTGTTAAATGGAAAAAAAATCATTTTGAGTTGTTTCCATCTGTCCCTTCCCTACCCCTTTCATTTCTGGCACATTATCTCACTATGTAGCTAAAGCTGGCCTCAACAATTTTCCTGCCTCAGTATCCCAAGAAATGGGAATATAGCAACATACTACCATCCCCAGCTGTAGTCCGAGTTTTGTGTGATCATCTTAAATCAGAAGTGACAAGCATTAGGTGAGTTCCCTTCTGAAAAGTTTTCACATACACACAGATTCTGTTGGTACTAACAAGTCCTCGGAGACTGAGATAACACGGATCAATGCTAATTAGGAGCTGTGCACATTGATCCTCCTAGGTCACAGAACTGAGTTAATTAGCCAGCACCTCCAGATCTTTCCTTTGCCAGTTCCAGTGCAGTGGCTCTACACCAGTATCAACTCCCCTCATGGGCCCCTGCATCAAATTGGGTCAGTCTTCTTTCAAATCTTGAGTGCAGAGCCTGAGCTTTGCCACATCCCAGGCAGGAGATGAGCAGCAGGTCCAGTCTCCTTGGTGATGAACCAGCAGAGACCCAGCCCAGTCTAGTAAGTGCTAAGATAGATGGTGGAAGGGGAAAGGCCTGTCAAGAACACTGTTTCTTCATCATTTGGACAAACATGGCAGTGGGAACAGACTGATGGGAAGATGCCAAGATACAAAGTGTCAGCTCAGAGGACTACCTGTGCTTTGGCTCCGGGGTAGGATCTAGGGATTCTCATTCAGAGATCTGCTCTTCTCTCAACCTGGTTGTAGCTCCTGTAGGTTTCTCCCTTGTGCTACTAGTCAACAGCTCTTGCTGTCACAGGCAAGATTCACATGAAACGCTTCTGAGTTAGGAAGGTTGAGTCCAAAACCTGACTTTGTGAGATGCCAATTGCTAACTTCCTCATTTGTAAAAAAAACAAAGTATTCATGATTAGGTACATAAAATGAAGTAGCATTACCAAGATACTATACAATAGAGAGAAAAACACCCAACTCAAAAACAAAAAACAGAAAAAGTAGTTTCACACAGAGGATATTATTTTCCTATGATTGTATGAGGTTGATACAATAACTCTATAAAATAAAAAAATTCAGAAGTGTTTCTTAAAATTTTATTGTTAACTATTGATAGATTCATTGTACACTAAAACTGTTTATGTGGTCATCAATGCTTTACAGTTCATCAAAACTTGAAGTCCACCAAAGCCAAAGCTGGAAGTTATATATTAAATAACTTTTTAAAGACAACCTGTATATTTAAATTAACCTTTATTTCCAGAAATTGAAAGAATTAGGAAAATTTGATTGGAAAAAAATGTTTTGTGATTATGAACACTCATTTATTTTGAATAATCTTGATTAATGTAGTCTTAGCCTTCTGGAGTACTAAAAATAGTAAATATATTAAATATTAAAATATTAAAAATTTAAAATATTAAATATTAAAATATTAAATATTTATAAATTTACAAATTCAAGTACTTGGGAGGATGAGAAAGGAGAACAAAGAGTTCAAGACCAGTCTGGGTTACATAGTGGGTTTGAGGGTTATGAAGTAAGGTCTTATATCAAAAAGTAAACACAGAAAAGAAAAAATAAATCAAGGAAATTTGTTTGGTTTTAGAATAAAATAACCCATATCCAACAACTTCTTAATTGCTTTTAATTAGATTAATTTTTTTCTTTAGTGTGGAGAGGCTATTTCCTGTTGCTTTTTTTTTTTTTTTGAAAAGGGTAGGCTACAGTTTACTATGATAAAGAAGTATTATCTGTAATGTTCTTGGTTTCATACAATTTTTCTCTAGAATATGTCTAATATATATATAACCAAGAGTGAATAACATCCGAAAAGTGACTTAGAAACTATTGTACTGAACAGTGGGTTTGAGACAAATTAGAAATATTATGGCCGGGCATGGTGGTGCATGCCTTTAATCCCAGCACTTGGGAGGCTGAGGTAGGAGGAGCATTGTGAGTTTGAGGCTGGCTTGGGCTACAACATGAGCACTAGGCCGGCCTGAGCTACATGGTATGACCCTGCCTCAAAAAAACTAGGGCTGGGAGTTTGGCTCAGCAGCTTAAGCACTTGTCTGGCAGGTGCAAGGCTGTGAGTTCGATTCCTGGTGCCACAAAAAAAAAAATTGCCAGGATTCTGGCTCAGTGGCTTAAGCACCTGTCTGGCAGGCACAAGGTTGTGAGTTCGAGCCCTGGTGCAAAACAAAAGAAAACAAAACAAAATAAAAAAAAAGAAATATTGCCAAAAGTGTGAAGTCAAATGTGAAGACTTTACAAGGGGTTTGCTTGATATAAAATACAGAAACAATGCTATGCTGTGATATGCTTATTTCATTTTTTCACACCTTTTCATTTTCAAAGCTGTCAAAGCAATATAAAACCACATATTGCAGGATTCCATCTCATGAGTCTCTCAGATTGTCCTGGACTGCAGCGCATTCTCTTTGGACTGTTCCTGACCATGTACCTGGTCACAGTGCTCGGGAACTTGCTAATCATCCTGCCTGTCAACTCCTACTCCCACCTCTACACCCCCATGTACTTCTTCCTCTCCAACTTGTCCTTGACTGACATCTGCTTCACTCATGCCACAGTCCCAAAGATGATTACAAACATCTCAACTCACAACAGAGTGATCTCCCATGTGGGATGCCTAACACAGATGTCTTTTTTGGTTCTTTTTGGATGCATGGATGGTATGCTTGTGATAGTGATTTCTTAAGACCACTTTGTGGTCATTTGTCATCCCTGCACTACACAGCCATCACAAAACCTCAATTCTGAGTCTTCTTTGTTTTTCTGCCATTTTTGTGTAGCCTTATGGACTCACAGTTGCACAATTTAATTGTCTTACAATTCATTTCAAAGATGTGGCAATTTTCAATTTTTTTTTGTACCAGAGATTGAACTCACAACCTTACACCTGCCAGGCAGGTACTTAAACCACTGAGCTAAATCCCTTTTCAACTACTTAGTCTTTCCTGTGTTGACACTTTTACCAACATTGCAATGTATTTTGTTTGTGCCATGTCTGGTTTTCTTTCTGTCTCTGGAATTTTCTTCTTTTACTATAAAATTATTTCTTCAATCCTTTGTACCTCCCACCATCATGAGGTGGGAGGTATAAAGCCTTCTCTACCTGTGGATCTCACTTGGTCACTGTTTGATTATTTTATAGGAGAACAATTGGAGTGCATCTTGGTTCAGCTGTGTTAACTTCCTCCAGGAAAAGCATGGTGCCCTTAGTGATACATACTGTGGTCATACCCATGCTAAATCCCTTCATCTACAGTCTAAGAAACAGTGATATTAAGGGTGCCCTGAGGAGGCTCCACAGCAGAACTACCTAATTTCAGAACCTGTGCCACCCACTCTGAATGCAAACTGGAAGATGCAGTACAAATTAAACAACTAGACTAGTAAATATTGCCTCCTTAGTCACTTTCTTTTCTGGACTTTGATGACTTTAATTCCTCATCATATTTCCCAGGAGAATGGTAGTTACCACGGTTTGGGGGAGCAGGGAAGAGCAATCTTAAAACTGTGTCCAAGTTTTCAGCTTGTGAAGATGAAAAATTTCTGGAGATTATTGATGGTGATGGTTACACAACAACATAAAAGTAATTAATGCCACAGAATTGGATATCTAACAATGATTAACATGTTTAATTGTTTTGCTGTAGATGTTTTACAACTACGAACAATAAGAATACAAATGAATATTTGGGGAAAAAAGAGATTATACATGATCATTTTTGTCAGTAAAGAAAAAGCCCAAAATCATTCATGGACAATCATTTTCTTTTTCTTTTTTTCCCAATAATGTTAGGAAGTCTGTAGAGTTTGTGGTAACCCATAGTAAACTGCCAATTATGAATTATAAATCATTCATTGACAATCATTTTTTCTTTTTCTTCATTTCCCAGTAATGTTAGGAAGTCTGTAGAGTTTGTGATAACCCACAGTAAATTGGTAATTATGAACTATATGCATTGAGCCTCCAAGGTCACATAATAGCTAACACTCAGCTAAGCATGAGGGTGCATGCCTCTAATCCTAGGAATCTGGGAGGTTGAGGCAGAAGGATCCTGAGCCCAACATGTGTAACTTGGTAATTTCAAACTTGAAAAAGAGTTGGGGATGTAGCTCCTTGCAAAGGTGGTGGGTTCAATCCCCAGCACCAGAAAAAAAACAAAACAAAACAAAATCTAGTACTGAGCCTATGCCTCCAGATCTTCTGTGTGATGGCTTCATTCATGTGTTTCCTCCACCCATGGTTACGTGAGTTGGGAAGAACACCATCTCACAATGTGTTCATATCAATCTGAAATACAACTTGAACCTTTACTGGGCACCTGACAAGCCCAACAGAGTCACAGCTTCTCCCCGTCAGTTCTGAGGGAGGCGATGCACAGAGGAGGGACTGCCAGGAACATTGCTTAACTAGCACCAAGACAAATAAGACATTTTAGATAGCCAGGCGGCAGGATGCCAGTGTACAAAATTTCAACTATTAGAACTGGAGAGTTAATGTTCTTAGCTGTGGTGAGAATTCCAAAAATCATGTAGACTTTTGTTCCCATAGACATCTCACATCTCAAACATATTAGCAGAAAATGGGCCCGTGTAAACCATTTTCCAAGCACATTAAAGCATTATGAAGGAGATTGTAAGTAGGAGGAGAGGTATAACAGTAACCATGACATCATTATGGAAGTCAAGGATGCTGGTGCCTGTTTGTAATTCTAGCACTTTAGAGGCTGAGGTAGGAAGATCATCACAAGTTTTAGGCCAGTCTGGGTTACACAGAGAATTCAAGGATAACCTTCACTACATAGTGAGAGCCTGTCTCAAAAAAAAAAATCAAAGTATGACATAATGAAGCCTGATTAAGAGGTTCTTAATTGCCATGATCTGAGACATGGATTCTAGGTAATCTGTTTCATTTCATCTGCACAGTCTTCCCAAAGTTATGAGCACCCAAACTGTTGTTATTTGAAAGAAAAAGAAGGAGCACAATATTTTTATATAACTTTTACTGAGTTGTTAGGTAGAAAGAGTGAAGCCTTGTTTGACCTGATTACAAGGCACCTTGCCAGGGCACACTGGCAGGGTGTCATCTTGTCTTTATGATCTAAGCAGCTGTTTCACTCCCTGTCACTCCATGAAGACACCTTTGTCATTGCTCTCTCCCCTGCTGAGATTTCCAATAGACACGGAGAAGAGTTGTGATTAGCACTGGTTGAATCAGCTGAAGGAAGGATAACTGTAGATCACAGGTAAAAGTCACAGAGGCAGTAGGCATGTGCTAATTCATCACAGATCTCTCTCTTGTCCCCATTCCAGGAAACCTTCAAACCTATCTACTTCCCGACATCATTCTATTTAATCTCCACATGAGACATGAAGTCAGGAGTTGAACTTATTCCTTTGAAAATCTGTGAAGGATTTTAACAATGGGACACACATATATCAATGTTTACAACCTCTGTTCAAGTGTTCTTGAAGGTCAAAAAATAATGAAAAAGGTTAAGTCGAGCACAAAAAATTAGTTTTGAGTCCTGATACCTCCATTTATTATTATGTCTGTCATTCATAGCAGGGAATTAATATCTCCATGGCTCAGAATTATCATCTGAGTTGATTTCTGTTAGCCAGCTGCGTTGAACAAGGATTAAACTGATGACACATGACCCATATTAATTGATATTTGATGAATGGGTAACATGCAAACAAAACAAAATTTCAGTCTTGTAATTACTAATAATTATTAAGTCAATATTTATAATGCTACACTAAAATATTTTGTGACCTAAAGTTTCAAATTTCCTGTTGCTAGAACAGTTCTTTTATTTTTGTTATTATATAAGTGTATTGTTTGTATCTGGTGGGTTATTAACTCTTTCATTCTGACTCCTGAGAACCCATATCTTGCTTCACACAAAAAGGGCTCTGAAAAAAAAAGTAAAGCAAAAACTCTGCTAAGCTATAACAACATGGCTAGAATCAGTTTTGTTTTTCAACACACTTGGTGTTCTCCAGTCTGTACTTTCATCCTTTTAGGGATGTCACAAAGAACTGGAGACAATTGCTCTTGTTTGTGTCTATGTCATACACATGTGGGTTCTATAATTCCATTCAACAGCATCCACGACACTCAGTTATTCAACAATTAAGGCAAAGATTTTGGGGACATAAAAAAAGGAAAAAGAAAAAAGTAAAATGGATAGGTTAATCTTATTGCTTGGATCTAGACACACTGTAGAGTTTCACATCATTGCCATTGACATTGTATTCATCAATAAAACTACTCTTTACAAAAAGATTGAGTATTTTTTCCCCTTCAGTACCAGGATCAAACTCACAACCTCACACCTGCCAGGCAGGCACTTAAGCCACTGAGCCAAACTCCCAACCCTAGTTTTTTTGAGGCAGGGTCACACTATGTAGTGCAGGCCTGCCTTGCTCATGTTGTAGTCCAAGCCGGCCTGGAACTCACAACGCTCCACCTACCTCAGCCTCCCGAGTGCTGAGATTAAAGGTGTGCACCACCATGCCCAGCAGCAATCAAGTGCTTTAAGAAAATGCTAAATGTGGCTCCAATAAAATACTTGTCACTATTACTTGATAAGGTGTAAGAAGTCAAAAAATAAAAGATTAAGAAGTATTAAAAAGAAATTAGAAATATTCCAAGGTAGTGTTTCTCAAATCCAGTGTAAGAAAGGATCTCCAAAAACTTAACATTGAGATATTCTGATTGAGTTTGTTTCAGTCCGAGGACAAATTGTCTGAATATTTTAAAGTATCCACAGGTAAGTATATTGGTTACTGATACTGGGTACTCTAGTCTACATGATTTAACAGGTTAAAAAAACTTTTCTTACAACAAAAGTATAATGTAGATAATTATTGTCTCCATTTTACAAATAAGGAAACTGCCTAGTTATGCTTTTATAATATTTCTCAAACTGTTTGTTTTTCCTCATTTAAATATATGAGGTAACAGAATTTGAAGCAAGTTGCCTTCAGGTAATTGAAGTATGAGAATTTTAATTCATGTATCAGGAAGGATTGATTGAAAACTAGTTGTTTAGGCATAAGATACTGAAATTTAGATTTGGGGTTTTCCCTGTATTCAAAGTTCTCAACCATTCATAAGATGGTTTATAATCAGAAACTACCAAAGCAGTATTACCAGGGCACTCTGTAATGTAGGCCAAAAAGAGACAAAGAGCAAAGATGACCTCTCCTGTTTTCCTTCTTCCATCTCTCCATCTCTCCATCACTTCCTCCCTTTCTCTCTCTCTCTCTCTCTCTCTCTCTCTCTCTCTCTCTGTCTGTCTCTCCCTGTTTGCTTTACTTTCTTTCTTACTTCCTTCTGAGGATTAAATCTACAGACTTTATACTGAACTACATCCCCCTTCTTTCTTATATTATTTATTTCTTTGTGACATAAGTTGCTAAGTTATCTGGGCTGTGTTTGAACTTGGCATCCCCCTGCCTCTGCCTCTTAGAAGGTTGGAATTACAGACACGCTTCCACACACCCAGCCAAAGAGGTATTTTCTGCATCAGATATTTATAAGATTGTATGGAGTTGATACAAAAAAGCTATTTAAGTATATAATTTCAATTATTCATTTGCTGTTCATTATTTTTAAATAATTGCCTGGTACAGTACACATATTACTACATTTGTGATTCTTTACTAAACCGTATTTATCAAAATTTGTAGCACCAAAGTCAAGAATGGCAGTTATATAGTAAATGACTTTGAAAAGGTAACTTCAGATGCTCATTTTTTGATTGGGTCTTTGAATCTTAAGGGGCTAATTTTTTTTAGATCTTTATGGATTCTAGAAATTAATCCCCTGTTTGAGGGGTAGCTGGCAAAAAGTTTTTCCCAATCTGTACCCTGTCTCTTCACTCTGTTAGTGGTTTTCTTTGCTGTGTAGAAGGTTTTAATTTGATGTTTCCATTTGTTGATTCTTTGTAATACTCTTGTGCAACTGGGTCTTTGCCTACCAACAAGAAGGAACTAGAGGTGTTTTTACATAATGGATGCACCTTGAGATCATAGTCTTAAGTAAAATCAGTCAGACATAAAAGTTTAAATATCACATTGTTTCTCTTGTATAAGATCCCCAGTGTATAAATATGGAACAAAATAAATTATACATATTAGATGGTAGAGAGAACATTTTTAAAAAGAGCAGGAGATAGGGAGACATGAAAAGAGAAGAATAGGAATTTAAAGAAAAAAAGGAATTGAAGAAAAAATGTGAATAGAGCTTTTGCAAGTGAGAAGAGGAAGAAAGACGAGGGAGGGGTGAGGAAAGGGATGAAAAGAAGGATTAAGATGTGCTATGTACCATGACAAGAACCCTATGGAAAATCAGAGCAGATGGTCTTTACCTCAATCTGATAAAAGCCATCTATGAAAAGCCAACAGAGAGCATCATATTAAATGGTCAGAAACTGAAAGCTTTCACTCTAAAATCATAAACAAGACAAATATGTCCATTATCACCACTCCTATTTAATATAGTCCTGGAAATAATAGCCAGAGCAATTAGACAAGAGAAAAAGACAAGGAATAAAAATAGAAAAAGAAGACGTAAAATTATCATTATTTGCAGATGACAGGATACTTTGCATAAAAGGCCCACCAAATTCCATTGAAAGACTTCTAGATGTAATAACCAAATTCAGTAATGTAGCTGGATACAAAGTCAACACTCAAGAATCACTATCATTACTCTACACAAACAACAAACTCACTGAGAGAGACATAAGAGAAGTCACATCCTTCACAATAGCATCCAAAATAATGAAATACTTAGGAATCTATCTAACAAAGGAAGTAAAAGATCTATTCGGTGAAAAGCACAATACTCTGAAAAAAAGAAATCGAAGAGGATCTCAGAAAATGGAAAGACATTCCTTGTGCATGGATCAGAACAAACATTGTGAAAATGGCCATTCTCCCAAAATTGTTATACAGATATATTGCAATTCCAATCAAAATACTGTTAACATACATCACAGATCTAGATAAATCATTCCTAAAATCCATCTGGAACCAGAAGAGACCTAGAATGGTAAAGGCAATTCTGGGCCACAAAGACAAGGCAGGAGGCATCACCATCCTCAACTTAAAATGATATTACAAACCTACTGTGATAAAATCAGCATGACACTGTAATAAAAACAGGCCTGAGGATCAATGGAATAGAGTCGAAGATACAACCACAGCTGCAAACACACTCAGCCACCTCATATTTGTCAGAGGAGCTAAACATGTTCGCTGGAAAAAAGATAGCCTCTTTAGTAAGTGGTGCTAGAAAAACTGGCTTTCCATATGCAGAAAACTAAAACTAGAACCATGCCTATTACCATGCACTAAACTAAACTCAAAATGGATCAAAGATCTAAATATTAAGAAAGAAACACTAAATATGCTGGAAGACAAAATAGGTAGAAATCTGAAGACACAGGGGAAGGCAGAGAATTCACGAACTAAAATCAAACTGCATAGGAAATTCTTCCCAGAATCAATAACTGGGATCTCGTCTTATTAAAGTGTTTTCATGTCAAAAGAAATCTCCAACAGAGTGAAAAGAAAACCCACAAATTGGGAAAAAATCTTAGTCAGATGTCCCTCAGACAAAGAAATTCTATCTAGAACATATAAAGAATTAAAAAGAAATCAGGCCCCTGAAATTTAAAGACCCAATCCACACTTCTCAGCTGAAGAAATACAGATGCCAAATAAATGCATAAAAAATGTTCAGCATCATTGGTCATTAGAGAAATGCAAATTAAAAAAGCACTGAGATTTCATCTCACTCCAGAAAGAATGGCCAGGATCAAGAAAATCACCAATGACAAATGCTGGAGAGGCTGTGGGGAAAATGTAACTCTTCTGCACTGTTGGTGGGAGTGTAGACTGGTGTAACCACTGTGAAAATCAGTATGCAGATTCCTCAAAAAGCTGGGATTGGAAGTCCCATTTGACTCAGCTATTCCACTTCTGGGTATATTCTCAGAAGAATTGAAAACATCATACCAGTGATATATGTGTACCCATGTTTATAGCAGCACAATTTGTAATAGCCAAATCTTGGAAACAATGTAAGTGTCCATCTACTGAGGAATGGATTTTAAAAATGTGATATTTTTATACAATGGAGTACTACTCAGCTATAAAGAAGGATCACACTGAGGCTTTCATAGGTAATTGGATGTGACTTGAGACCATACTCATAAGTGAAATAAATCAAATTCACATGTGTAAATATTGTATTGTCTCTCTAGTGCAAGAAACTGAAAGAGTAAATAAGATACAAAATCTTCAATAAATATTGTGAAAGGGTAAGAAACTGCTCAAGGCGGGCAAAACTCAGGGAAAAGGAGAAAAGAAGGAAGAGAAAAGAAAAGAGATATAAATTTGTACATATATACTTAAGGTAGCTAAGATGAGTGTATTACTAATTCTATTAGTTCTTGGAACAAAACAGTTAGCATTCATAAGATTAGATCAATTTTGCAGGTATATATATTGTAATCTGAGTAACTGTTTTGAAAATAACTATGCAAAACAACAACCTTGGTTATGTTCCTACCACCTTGTTTTGCAAACCTATAATGTTATTGTTTTGGGCTCTATGTTATTGTTATTTATTTGTCTCTTTTGTTTCTTGTTTTTCTGATAATGTATTTTGTTTTGTTTTATTTCCCTCTAATACAGAAAAGATAGATGTATATGCATAGGTTTATACATGCCAACAGTGTCTAAAGAGTTTACAAAGGTTGATTTTATTATGGCTGATAGTATGAACAGTTTGAAAAAAATGAGACTTTATGATAGCCATTGCTGATTTCCTATCATCTTGTGAAGTCCAATGATGTTTATTTTTTATTTTGATTGCTTTTATTTTGGTTTGTATTATTTGATTTCAATATGTGTGAAGGTATGGACAGCTATTTTGAAGAGAACAAAAGACTTTGTCGTGGCTGTTGTTGATTTCCTATTGTCTGGTTTTGAAGGCCTGTAATGCTTTCATTCTTCTGTTTTGATCGGTTTTATACCATTTTGTTTTGTTTGAATTCATTGTGTTTGAAGATATGGACAACTATTTCAAAGAAAACAAGAGTCATTATGGTAGCCACTATTGATTTCCTATTGTCTTGTTTTGAAATCCTGTGTTGCTTACGTTGTTTTGTTCTGATCTACTTTGTTCTGTTTTGTTCTGTTATGTTTTATTTTCTTTTTTAAAAAATATGTGTTGCCAGGCGTGGTGGCGCACGCCTTTAATCCCAGCACTTGGGAGGCTGAGATAGGAGGAGCGCTGTGAGTTCGAGGCCAGCTTGGGCTACAACGTGAGCACAAGGCCAGCCTGAGCTACCCAGTGCAACCCTGCCTCAAAAACCAGGGCCGGGAGTTTGGCTCAGTGACTTAAGTGCCTGTCTGGCAGGTGCGAGGTTGTGAGTTCAATCCCTGGTGGCACAAAAAAAAGTGTGTTATGTACATATGCAAAACCCCCGTGATGAATGTGATCATTGGGTACCATGAATATACACTAATAAAAAAGATAAAGAAAGTTTGAGTGAGTGCTTACATCTACAAAAGAAGGGAAATCAGAAAATCCAAGACTGAATAGCTGGAAAAGAACTGGAACATATGACATTCACTAATTATAAAATATAAGCATTAACTTAGTGGTAAAATAATGCAATCATAGCTTTTATAAAGTCCTCATAAATATTTGAACTAAAGAGAGTTTTCTCTACTGTCTCAGAATAAAATATGTTTGACATCATTTTTATATGTTTCATGTAATAATTTTTCCCTTAAAATAGGTAATTTCTTAATCTCTACTTATTCTGAAAATGGTAAGGTAGTAATTACAGGGACTGTGGGCTTGTTATCACTAATGTTCTTGGTCTTCTATCATTGCCCAAATGAGTGTTTCTAAAATAGGTGTGCACAGGAGATAACTCAGAAACCAGTAATGTAAGAGATTTAAGAAAACTGAGTTTGATATAATTGAAATTGTGGATGTCAAGTGTGAATGCATAAGCTATGAACACTTGAATTCAACCTATATAGGAGCTAGGGGTGATATTTTTTTCCACCCTCTTTTCTTTCTTGAAAGGCTCCTATGCAGCATGGAATTAAAAAAAAAAAAAAAAAAAAACCTCTGTCTCAAAATTCCTCTCGTGAGTTTCTCAGAAGATGCAAAATTGCATCCTCATTGGATTCTTCTTCTCCATGCAGCTGATTACAGTGCTTAGGAACCTGCTCATCATCCTGGCCACTCTACACCCCCATGTACTTCCTCTCCAACCTATTCTTTAAGGGCATCTGTTTCACCTTTGCCACTTTCCCAAAGATGACTGTGGACATGGTAACTCACAGCAAGCAGCATCTCCTGTGTGGGCTGCCTGACACAGATGTCTTTTTTATCCTTTTTGGATGTATGAACAACCTGGTTCTGACTGTGATAACTTATGACTGGTTTGGGGCCATCTGTCATCCCCCACATTACTCAGTCACCATGGATCTCACCTCTGTGTCTTTTTTAGCTTAGTGTCTTTTTGGTTTACCTCTTGAACTCCTACCTGCACAATTTTATTGCCTTACATTTTATCTGCGTCAAGATTGTAGATATTTGTAATCTCTTTTTGACACTTCTTAATCCTTCATCTTTTGTCTTCTTTCACCTTATCAGGTAACATTGACAAGTATTTTATTGAAGCCACATTTGGCATTTTTCCCATCTTAGGGATCCTTTCCTCTTACTACAAAATCATTTCCTTCATTCTGAGACTTGCATCATCCACTTGGAAGTATAAAGCATTCTCTACTCTTGGATCACACTTGTCAGTTGTTGAGGTTTTTTTATATGGAACAAACGTTGGCATCTTGGTTCAACTGTATTACGTTCTCTGAGAAATTATTGGTGGACTCAGTCATTTATATGAGTAGCACTCTGATGTTAAATCCCTATATTGGCAACCCAAAAAATGAGATATTAAGAACATCCTGAGTATGCTTCACAGCTGTACTGTCTATTGTATTGCCCAAGATAACCAATTTAAATGTAGGCTGGAAAAGACAGAAAATCTAAACATCCATACCTGTATATTCTGTGACCTCTGGTGTTTTATTCATTTTTTTGAATATTATGAATAATATTTAGTGTGCTGTCAATGAAAAGACAAGATATAAATATAAATATGAAGTAAATTAACACTTCAAATTAAATTATGTGCAAAAAATGACCATTCAAAAGCTGATATTCAGAATAAGAGAAACATATTGTTATTTTTAAAAAATAAATATATATGTACATATATATGTGTGCTACTTAATCTTATTAGCTAAGAAACTACGAAATCTACTTTTCATTGGTACAGATGTGTCATATATATAGATATGTCATACATAAATATAAATATGAAGTACAATAACACTTCAAAAGCTGATTTCTTCAAATTAAATTATGTGTAAAAGAAAAGACTATGCAAAAACTGATATCTAAAATAAAAGGGAAACATATATGGTTACTTTGTTTTTGAAATTATATAGAGGGGATGCTTCCCATTGGTAACAAGCTTGGGTTGGGAGGCAGCAGTTGAACCTGTCCCCATGCATACTCCAGCCCCATTTGGGGATGCTTCCAACCCCAGGTAGCCAGCACAGGCTGGGAAAAATAGCAGCCAGTCCTGCACCAGCACACTCAGTGGCCACGATTGGAAGCCCATACCCAGCACTGGCCAAGAGAGCCAAACAGTCATGCTTCAGAGAAACCGTGGCCAGTGTAGGAAGTGCCTGGGACCTCACGACCTGCTTGTTTGGAAGAACCCAGGAAAACATCAAGATGAAGAAACAAAAGGTAGTCTCTGGACTCCAACTCAA
>RJWM01023794.1:0-31093 GCA_004363535.1 Dasyprocta punctata | reverse complement strand
TCATTCTGTGTTTCTGATGTAAGAATTCACCACAATAAATTTCCCTCTGAGGATTGTTTTAATTTTGTCCCAGAGGTTTCATTAAGTTCTACTTTCATTTTCAATTGACTTTATGTATCTTTAAATTTCTCCTTTAATCTCCTCTGTGACCCATGGGTTGATTAGTAGGGTGCTATTCAATTTCCAAGTGTTTATGGAGTTCTTGTGGTTTCCTTTGTCATTAATTACCAATTTCATTGCACTGTGATAAGATAATATTCATGAGATAATTTGAATTCCTTTGCATTTCCTTAAGCATGTTCTGTGGTCTAGTGTATGGTCTAATTTAGAGAACGTCCATGTGCAGCTGAGAATTTGTATAATGATGCTATCAGTTGGAATACCCTATACACATCTACTAAGTCCATTTGTTCACAAGTTTGATTCAATTCTGTTATCTCTTTGCAGAGTTTTTGTCCAGTTGATCTGTCTCTGTGACAATGGGGTGTTAAGGCCCCCTGCTATAATTGCATTATTGTTTGCTTGATTTCTCATGTCTATTAATATTTGTCTTACATAGTTGAGTGCTCCCACATTTGAGGAATATGTATTTATGTTCGTTTTCTCTTCCTCTTAATGTTTTCCCCTAACCAGTATGTAGTGACCTTCTTTATCATTTTTGATCATTCTTGTTTTGAAGTTCACACTGTCTGCAAACAGAATAACCACCCCTGCTTTTTAGGGGGTGATTGTCACATGGATTATTGCTTGCATTCTTTAACTTTCAGTTTATGAGTTTCCTTTTGAGTTAAATGTGTTTCTGGTATACAGCATATTGTTGAATTTTGTTTCTTTATCCACTCAGCCAGTCTGTGTCTTTTGATTGGTGAATTGAGATGATTACATTAATAGTTATTACTGACATATATAGATTTATCCTTGTCATGTTACATTTCAGCTGTTGTTTCTCTACATTTCCCCCCTATTTAATTGCTTGTCCTGATTTTTACTTTCCATCTTTTGTTGATCTTGGAATTGTACTCATTTTTATCTCTTTCTAGGATGTCCTTCAGTACTCTTTTTAGGGTTGGTTGGAATGTCATGAAGTTCTTCAGTTGTTCTTTGCCATGGGAGTATCTTATTTCACCACTGATTTTGAAAGAAAGTTTTGCAGGGCACATCTACCTGGGTTGGAAGTTGCTTTCTTTAAGTACCTGAAATAATTCACTCCATGCTCTTCTTGACTTGATGGCTTGTGTTAGGATGTTTACTGTGATTCTGATAGGCTTTCCTTTAGAGGTGATTTGTTTCTTTTCTCTTGCCATTCTTGCTATTCTGTTCTTATGCTGAATTTCTGGGATCTTGATTATTATATATCGAGGTATAGATTTATTTTGTTTATGGCTAATTGGAGTTCTATATGTCTCCCTTGTCTCTATATCAGTTTCTTTTCCCATGTTTGGGAAATTTTCTGCTATTACTTTACAAATAGTCTTTTTATATGATTTATGTTATCTCCTTTTTTCCTTGACACTTATCAGCCTTCTGTTTTTTCTCTTTGTATCATCTTGCAGCTTTTGAATTGCTATTTCCTGATTCCTTGTTATTTTTAAGAGATCTTTGTTTCATAATCACTAGTCAAAATGCTGTCTTCAAAGTCTGAGTGACTGTCTTCAATTTCATTTATGCACTTTTGTCATCTTTCAATGGAATTTTTGATTTCCAAGATACCTCTTTCAATCTGTTTCATGTATTCTAGTTGTTTCCTATTTATTCCAGGCTTAGATCATTTTCCTATTCTCCTCAATTTTTATTTTTTATTTCTTTTATTTTAAAGAATAAAATGAAACAAAACAGAACAAAGTAGATCACAAAAAAACAGTGCAAGCAGAACAGGATTTCCAAAAAACACAACAGGAAATCAACAGTGGCTACCATAATGCTTCTTTTTTTCTTCAAAATAGTTGTCCATATCTTCAAACACAATGAACTCAAAAAAATGGTATAAAACTAATTTTAAAAAAAGAATAAAAGCATTGTAGACCTTTAAAACTAGACAATAGGAAAATCAACAATGCCTATAATAATGTCTCTTGTTCTATTCAAAATAGCTGCCCATACCTTCACACATATTGAAATCAAATTATAGAAAACAGACTAAAAATCAAAACAAAGAATAAAAGCCTTATTGAATTTCAAAACAAGATGATAGAATATCAGCAATAGCTATCATAATGTCTCATTTTCTTCAAAGTAGCTGTTCATACCATCACACACAATAAAAACAATTCTTGTAAACTCTTTAGGAGAAGTTCTAGGCATGTTTAAACCTACACATGTACATCTATAATTTCTGTATTAGAGGGAAAAAAAGCAAAACAAAAGAAACAAAATACAAGAAAAACAAGCAACAAAAGAGACAAATAAATAGCAATAACAAAGAGCCAAAACAATAGCAATAAGGGATTGCAAAACAAAGTGGTAGGAACATAACTAATGCTGTGTTTTACATAGTTATCTTCAAAAGAGTTACTCAGATTGCCAGATATAAAGATGCAATATTGATCTAATCCTATAACTGTCTTGTTGCAAGCACTAATAGAATTAGTAATACAATCACCTTAGCTGTCTTAAGTGTATATGTACAAATTTGTACCTTATTTATTTTCCCTTCCTCCTTTTCCCTCTCTGAGTTATTTTTTCCCCTTTGGGCAGTTTCTTACCCTTTCACAATATTTATTGAAGATTTTGCATCTTATTTACTCTTGCAGTTTCTTACATTAGGGAGACAATATGGTAATTACATATGTGAGTTTGGTTTATTTCATTTATGAGTATGGTTTCAAGTCACTTCATTTACCTACAAAAACCTCAATGCGATCCTTCTTTATAACTGAGTAGTACTCCATTGTGTAAAAATATCACATATTTTTATCCATTCCTCAGTTGATGGGAATTTAGGTTGTTTCTAAGTTTTGGCTATTGCAAATTGTGCTGCTATAAATATGGGTGCACATATAGCACTGTGGTATGATATTTTCAATTCTGGGAATATGCCCAGAAGTGAAATAGCTGAGTCAAATGGAACTTCTAATCCCAGGTTTTTGAGAAATCCCACACTGATTTCCACAGTGGTTGCACCAGCCTACACTCCCACCAACAGTACAAAAGAGTTCATTTTTCCCCACAGCCTCTCCAGCATTTATTGGTGGTTTTCTTGATCCTGGCCATTCTTTCTGGAGTGAAAGGGAATCTCAGTGCTGTATTACTTTGTGTTTCTCTAATGACAAATGATGCTGAACATTTTTTCATATATTTATTTGCCACCTGTATTTCTTCAGCTGAGAAGCATGTATTCATCTCAGATGCCCAGTTTAGGATGGGGTCTTTGAATTTTGGGGGTCTGATATTTTTAATGCTTCATATGTTGTTAGATAGTAGTCCTTTATCTGAGGAAAAGTTGACTCAGGTTTTTCCCAATTAGTAGATTTTCTTTTCACTCTTTTGGAGGTTACTTTTGACATACAAAATCTTTTTAATAAGATAAGATCCCAGTTATTGATTCTGGAAAGTATTTCTCATGCAGTTTGATTTTTGTTCATGAATTCTCTGGCTCCCTGTATGCCTTCAAGATTTCTACCTACTCTTTCTTCCAGCAGATTTAGTTTTTCTGTTTTAATATTCAGATCTTTCAACCATTTTGACTTTAGTTTAGTTCATGATGATAGACATGGGTATAGTTTTAGTCTTTGGCATATGGAAAGCCAATTTTTCCAGCATCACTAATTAAAGAGGCTATCTTTCTCCCAGTGAACATATTTGGTCACTTTGTGAAAGATAAGGTGGTTGAGTGTATTTGTATATGTGGTTGTATTTTCTAATTTCTTCCATTGATCATCAGGTCTGCTTTTATTCCAGCACCATGCTGATTTTATCACAGTAGCTTTGTAGTACAACATCAAGCATTGCCTTTGTTGTCCAGAATTGCCTCTGCTATTCTAGGTCTCTTCTGGTTCCAGATGAATTTTAGGAATGATTTCTCTAGATCTGCGAGGTATCTTAATGATATTTTCATTGGAATTGTATTAAAGCTTTATAACAGTTTTAGGAGAATGGACATTATCAGTGTTTGCTCTTCGTATCCATGAACAAGGAATGCCTTTCTGTTGTCTGAGATCCTCTTCAACTTCTTTTTTCAGAGCCTTGTAATTTTCACTGAATGGACTTTTATTTCCTTTGTTAGATGGATTCCTAAGCATTTCATTTTTTGGGTGTTATTGTGAAGGGTTTGGTGTCTTAGTTACTTTTCACTCATTGCTGAGACAGAATACCTGACGCCCAAAAGTAGGGAAGAAAAGGTTTATTTCTTACAGTTGCTCAGGAGTTTCAGTCCATACTTAGTTGGCTCCAAGGCAGCATGGCATGGCAGGTCTGCCATTCATGGCAGCTGCCAAACAGCAAGGTGCGCTGGCGAGAGAAAGAGAGGGAGAAAGCAAGACCCACGCTCCTTTCACCCCTACACTGTATGTCAGCTCCACCTCTGGATGGGTGCAGCACTCACATTGCCAATCCCAGCGCTAGACAACGAACCAATCAGGAATGCCAGATTCAGCCCTGTCCAAATAACAATTCTTTGGGGGGACACAGGATCATCCAATACATTTGGCTTCTCTTGTTTCTCTCTCAGTGAGTTTGTTGTTTGTGTACAGGAATGCTATTGATTTTTGAATGTTCACTTTGTATCCAGCTACATTACTGAATTGGGTTTTTACTACTAGAAGTCTTTCAATGGAGATTTGAGGATCTTCTATGTAGAGTATCATGTCATCTGCAAATAATGATAATTCAACTTCTTCCTTTCTTATCCTTATTCCTTTTTCTCTCTCTCTTGTCTAATTGCTCTCGCTACTGTTTCCAGCACTATATGGAATAGGAGTGGTGATAATGGACACCCTGGTCTTGTTCCTGATTTTAGAGTAAAAGCTTTCAGTTTTTGACCATTTAATATGATGCTAGCTGTTGGTTTGTCATTGATGACTTTTATCACATTGAGGTAAATTTCATCCATTCCAATTTTCCATACTGTGCTTATCATGAATGAGTGTTGGATTTTATCGAAGTTTTTGTGCATCTGTTGAAATGATCATGTGGTTCTTATATTTGGCTCTATTGATATGGTGTATTGCACTTATTGATTTGTGTATGTTGAATCATCCCTGGATTCCTGGGATGAATCCCACTTGGTTGTGGTGTATAATCTTCTTGATGACTTGCTGCATTCTGTTTTCCAATATTTTACTGAGAATTTTTGAATCTACTTTCACTAGGGAGATTGCCTTGTAGTTCTCTTTGTCAGTTGGGTCTTTCTCTGACTTCTGCATTAGAGTAATGCTTGCTACCAGGAATGAGTTAGAGAGAATTGTTTCCCTTTCAACTTTAATTTCACTGTAGTGTTTCAGGAGTATTGAGTTCAAGTCTTGCCAGAATTTCTTGTAGAATTCAGCAGTGAATCTCTCAGGACCTGGGCTTTTCTTTGTTGGTAAAGTTGCAATTACATTTTGAATTTCATTTCTTGAAATTGGGTTATTCAGCAGTTTTACATTTTCCTGATTCAGCTTTGCTAATTCATATGTTTCTAGGAATATGTCCACTTCTTCTGTGTTATCAAACCTATGAGAGTAAAGCTTTTCAAAGTAGGTATTGATGATTTTCTGTATTTCCACAGGATCTGTAGTGATTTGCCCTTTTCATTCCTCGTTGAATGAATCTGAGTGTATTCTTTTTTAAATATGGTTGGCTAGAGGTTTATCAATTTTATTTATTCATTCAAAGAACCACCCTTTTGATTCATTGATTCTTTGTATTGTTTTCTTTGTCTAAATGGTGTTAATTTCTGCTCTGATCTTAACAATTTCCTCCCTTCTTTTCGCTTTGGGCTTGACTTGCTCTTCTTTTTCTAGATATTTGAGGTGTAGCACCAGGTTGTTTATTCGCATTCTTTCTGTTTTCCTGATGTGGGAATTCACTGCAATAAATTTCCCTCTGAGGACTACTTTAATTGCATCACACAGGTCTGGTAAGTTGTATCTGAATTTTCATTTGTTTGTAGATATTGTTTCATTTCTTCTTTAATTTCCTCTATGACACATGGATTTTTCAGCAGTGTATTATTTAATTTCTATGTGTTTATGGAGTTTTTGCATTTTCTTTTGTCATAAATTTCTAGCTTCATGGCACTATGATCAGGTAACATGTATGGGATCATTTCGATTCTTTTCATATATTTAAGAATGTTCTATGGTCTAGTATATGGTCTATTTTCGAGAATGTCCCATGTGAACCTGAGAAGAATGTGTATTCTGACGTTGTTGGCTGGAACAGTCTGTATACATCTGCTAAGTCCATTTGTTCACAGGTTTTATTCAGTTGTGTTATTTCTACGCTGAGTTTTTATCTAGTCACTAGTATTTATTTTTTTCTTATTTCTTTGGTAACAGGAATCGAACTCAGGACCTTCTGCTTGCCAGGAACATGCTCATAGCCTCTGAGCTATATCTCTAGCCCTTGATTTTTTATCTAGTTAATCTGTCTCTTTGTGTCAGTGGGGTGTTGAGGTCTCCTGTTATAATTATGTTGTTGCTTTTTTAATTTTTCATTCCTACTAGCAATTTTTTATATATCTGGGTGCTACCATATTTTGTGCATATATATTTAAGAATGTAATCACTTCCCCTTGACATTTTCCCCTAACTAGTATATATTGTCCTTCTTTATCTCTTTTGATCATTCTTGGTTTGAAGTTCAAATTGTCTGCAAACAGAATAGCTATCTCTGCTTTTTTGGGGGTTCCTGTTAAATGAAGCATTGTTTTCCACCCTTTGACTTTCAGTGTGTGAATTTCCTTTTTGGTTACATGAGCTTCTTGTATACAGCATATGGTTGGATGTTGTTTCTTGATCCAGTCTGCCAGTATGTTTCTTTTAATTGCTGAATTGAGGCCATTTACATTAATGGTTATAACTTATATATATATTGGCTTACTTTTGTCATGTTATCTTTGTGCTGTTAGTTCTTTACCTCTCCCCTCTGTTTAATTGTTTGCCTTGCATAATGTTTATCTTTTTTCCTGCTCGTGTTCTTGAAGTCGTAGTTATTTTCTTGTGTATGTAGAATATTTTTCAGTATTCTTTGCAGGGATGGTTTGGAAGGTCATGAAATCCTTCACCTGTTCTTTGTCACAGAAGTATCTTTCCTCCACCAATGTTGAAGGACAGTTTTGCAGGGTACATCAGCCTGGGTTGGAAGTCACTTTTCTTTAGGATTTGAAATACTTCTTACTCTTCTTGAGTTCATTGTTTGTGCTGAGAAGTCTGCGGTGATCCTGATGGTCTATCATTTATTGGTAATCTGTCTTTTTTCTCTAACAGTTTTTAATATTTTGTTCTCATGTTGAATTTCTGTGATGTTGGTTATTATATGTCTGGATGTATATTATTTTGGTTATGGGTAATTGGAGCTCTATTTGCTTTACTTGTCTGTCAATTTCCTTTCCCATGTTTGGGAAATTTTCAACTAATACTTCTGAAAATAGTCTTTTGATACCGTTTGTGTTGTGACCTTCTTTTTCATGTACACCTATCAATCTTATACTGCTTTTCTTTGCACTATCCTGCGACTGTTGAATTGTTACTTCCTTATTCCTCGTTATTTTTAAAAGGTCTTTCCTTTCCTGCTCACCAGCTGCAATCTTGCCTTCAAGGTCTGTTTTTGTTTGTTTGTTTGTTTTTTGTTTTGTTTTGTTTTGTTGTACCGGGGATTGGACTCACAACCTCACACTTGCCAGGTAGGCACTTGGGTCACTGAGCTAAATTCCTGGCATCTTCGAGGTCTGAAAGCCTGTCTTCACATTCATTGAGATGGATTTGCCAGCTTTTGACGGAATTTTTTATTTCTTGACTATTTCTTTGAATCTGTTTCATGCATTCTGTTCCTTTCTTATATTGTTCATTCAAGGTTTCCATCTTTTTGCAGTGCTCTTCAATTTTTTAAACTATGTCTTCTTTAGATGTGTTCAGCATTTCTTTTAGTGCATTTATCATTTCTTCTTTTACCTGGGTTTTTATTTCTGATCTAAGTTCCTTTACAGGTTCATGGAGTTGTTTCTTTACTTCAGTTGCTATCATTTCAGAAGTTTCAGGTGTACGGCTTGCATTTTCTTCTATGTCTATGTCTTCTAGGCTTGTTTGGCATGAGCTGAAGGTTTGAGATTGCATTTTGCTATGTCTTTTTGTCATTTTCTTGTATTTCTCTGTGGAAACCAAATGCAAGGTTTCAGTTGCTTCCTTATTTGAGGATGTGTGTCCACACTGCAGGGAGTTTCCCCAGTTGAGAGGAGGTTGTTAGGCCTTACCAGGTCCCTAGTGGCACTTGAAGGCTCCTTGTATGTGTAGAGTACACTGTGTGGGCCTTCAGCACATCCCACATTGTACCTCAAATTTCCCTGGCTGCTTGAGGTTCCTGGGCTGGACTCTACCAGCTTCTGAGTGGCATACCAAGGCTGAACAGCTAGATGGAGTACACTGTACAGGACGTTCACTTCATGCCATGTGGCACACCAAAGCTCCCCAGCTACTTGGGGTCACTGGGCGTGGCCCTACCAGGTTTCAAGTGAGGCACCAAATTTGTATGGCTAGGTGGAATTCACTTTGCAGGACTTCAGCTTGAACCACTCCACACAGGAGGTTCCCCTACCACTTGGGGTTGCTGAGAAGGGTCCAATCAGGCCCTGAGGTACCTACCTAAAGGTCTCCAGCTGATTGGGGGCACTGGACGGGGCCCTACCAGGTTCCAAGTGAGGTTCCAAGGTTGCACAGCTGGGTGGAGTTTGCTGTGCAGGCCTTTGGCTTGTGCCACTCAGCACAGGTGGTTCCCCTACCCCTTGTGCCTCTATTTTTTAACTGTCTTCTTTGGATATACTCACCAGTTCTTTCATTATATTTATCATTTCTCTTTTTCCCTGAGAGACTATTTATGATCTGATTTCTTTTACAGCTACCTGGAGTTATTTCTTTACCTCTGCTGCTATCATTTCAGAAAGTTCAGGTGTGTGATTTCCAAAGTCATCTATATCTATGTCTCCTGTACTTGATCTGAATGTGCTGAAAGTTTAGATTGCATTTTGTTCTTTCATTTTGGCATTTTCCTGTGTTCCTCCAAACCAGACAAAGGTCAAGTCCTAGCTGCTTCCTGTACTGCCAGCCTATCTGGCAGCATGCCTCACTGAGGTCCCTGATGGCTGTGGGTCTCTGGGCCCAGGCTACCTGTCCCCGTGGGCTTCAGAGATGGCTCCCAGGTGTGGGTGGTCACTGGGTGCAGCTTCCCAATCCCCACGAGCCTCATCTAAATTTCCTGGGTGTGGGAGGTCACTGACCACAGCTTCCCAGTCCATGAGGGCCTCACCATTGGTTCCCAAGAAACTGTGGGTTGCTGGGAGCAGACTCCTGGTTCTTGTGGCTGCAGAGATGGTTCCTGTGGCTTCAGAGATGGTTCCTGGGTGTGGTTGCATCACTGGGGGTGGACTCCCAACCCCTGTAGGACTCACCAAGGGTTCCCAGATGAAAGCAGGTCACTGAATACAGACTCCCAATCCCTGAGGGCTTCAGAGATACTTATCGGGTGTGAGCAGGTCTCTGGGCACAGACTCTCAAGCACTGTGTCCCTCACTGCATGTTCCCAAGTGACTTCAGGTTACTGGCCATGGATTCCCAGTCCCTGTTGGCATTGAAGATAGTTCCCAGGTGTGAGAGGGTCACTAGGTGCAGCTTCCCAGTCCTCATGAGCCTCACCTATTGTTTCTTAGTGTGAGTGTGTCACTGGATGTAGACTCTCCAGTCCCAACAAGTCTCATTGAGGGTTTCTGGATGACTGCAAGTCACTGGGCACTGACTCCTGGTCCTCATGGGCTTCAGAGACGATTCCTGCGTGTGGGCAGGTCACTTGGGGTGAACTCCCAGACCCTGACAGCCTCATGGATAGTTCCTGGATGACTTCAGGTCTCTGAGCACAGGCTCCTTGTCCCCACAGGTCTCAGAGTTGGTTCCTGGGTGTAGGTGGGTTACTGGATGCAGATTCCCAGTACCGAGGGGCCTCAACTATGGTTCCTGGGTGTGGGTGGGTCACTGGGCACAGCTTCCAAGTCCCTGTGGGCCTCATTGTGGGTTCATGGATGACTATGAGTCACTGGGGACCCTTTTACACCTTCTTTAGTACTCACAGGAACCTTTTGCCAAATTCATATCTCAGATACAAGAAGCTGTCTCACAACAGATACTACATGCCCGAGTGGTGGAGATTATTGTATTATATCTGGCCCTTAAGAATGGTAGTAAAGATTGCAAACAAGCTTAAGGGATTGTACAAGCTACTAAAAACTTTGGAGATGATTTAAAATCATGCCAGGATGTAGGTACTAAAATCTATAAGTCTTCTACTTTTGCTCAAGCTATGTTAATTTTAAACAAACAAAATCAGGCTTCTTCAAAAATGCAACATTTTAATCTTGGCAAGTCTGGGCATATCTGTAAACAATGTACCCAACCCCAGACCAAAAATAAAAGTAGAGCAATCCCTTCTGAAAAGCACTGGGCCTCTGCCATAGGTTTCAGAAAGGAAATCATTGGACTAATAACTTTTATTCTGAATGCCACAAAGATGGCACTTTTCTGATGGGAAATAGGCCCTGGGACACTTAATGAACAATGAAGGCATTTCTATTACAGGCTACAGCCCCAATCCTCAAGTGAGTCTCTGGAGTTATATTGAATGGCTTACCAACAGAACTCCAAGAAGCTCAGGGTTACACATTTCAGCTGATGAGTGTTTGACTTTGATTGGTGGAGAAAATTCTGTTAAAATTCTCATGGAAATTTGGGGACCTTCCCTCTTAGATACTGTAGATTTAGTCTTAGAAAAAAAGTAGGTTAAATTTATAGACTGTTGAAGTACTTACTGGGGTTACTGATTCAGACGATTGGGAAAAATCACATTGTGGTTCAGTCACATGACATCCACGTTTCTAAACCAGATTATATTGACAATTGATTCTTTTACCTGTTGTCAAAACCAAAGCTTCTAGTGGAGAACAGATATGTGCGACTAAAAGTTTTGGGAGTACCTCTGTTAAGGAGGTACTTTTCACTCAAAATATCACAAGCCAACAACTCATGCATACTATTAAGGTTAAAGTAAAATATTTTCAGGGATTAATAGACACTTGTGCATATGTTTCATTGATGGCTTAATCCCAGTTGCTACTCACCTGGTCCACTCAGACAGCAGCCACCTTTCTGGTGGGGCTTGGATTTCCCAGGCAGGTAATGCCAAGTTCTATACCTCTGTCTTTTGTAGGATCTGATGACTTTAAGTGAGTATCAGTCATTCATTGCAGGGATCCTGGTTAATCTGTGGGGTAGTGATCTGCTGAAAGAATTGCAGATTCAAATTAATAATGGGGCAATTCTACCTGTTGATAATGATGCAAACTATAGGCTATATTCCAGGACAAATATTGAGAAAAAACCAACAGGGCCATCCCATATTCATAGAAGCCTGTCATAGAAATTGAAGGAATGGTCTCAGCTTTGAGATAAATTTTCAGTAGGGATCATTGTGGCTTCTTTTATGTTAAAATAGAGGACTGATGCGCCTGTTAGGGTTCATCAATGAGCCCTACATAAGGAAAAGTTCACTCATTTATGTGTTGATATATGAGCAGTTAACGGTGGAACATATTGAACCTTACACTAAGCCCTGGAATATTCCTGTTTATGTCGTACCAAAAAAATCAGGAAAGTAAAGGCTGCTGCAGGATTAGACAGCTATTAATGCATGTATTTACCCTATGGAGGTTCTGCAATCTGCACGTGCCTCTACCACTGCAGTTCCAGAAGAGTGAACTATGATAGTTATTGATGTTAAGAATTGCTTTTTTACTATTCCCTTAAATCCACAAGACTGAATTGGCTTTGATATTTTTTCCTACCATTAACTTTGCTGAACCCATGCACCAATATCTATTACCTACTTTGCCATGGAGGATGAAGAATAACCACACCATGTGTCAGAATTTTATTGGCCAGGTTTTAGATCCTGTTACAAAAAAGTCTCCTCAAGCATACATTACATGGATACATCACAATACATTACATGGATGATATATTGCTTGCTGCCAATTCTCAACAACAGTTTACAGTTTGTACAGTCATATTGTCATTGGTTTATCTTACCTAGAAATATTCAGGCAATTCCAATTACAGATGCCCTTACTTTATAGATGGACCTCCCTGTGGTTTTGCAGTTTACTATGCAATGCAAAATCACCACGAAATTGGTGCCCCTAGACTCTCAGCTCACAGGCCTGAATTAGTTTCTGCAATTACGATATTAGAATGTACTGTATTAGAATGGAAGAGCCTGTTAATATTTTATGTAATTCTTCCTCCATAGTTCTTGTCACTAACTGCTTGGACACAGACACTATAAATGGAACACTGGATTCCCCCCTCTGTTCAATCTGTTTTTACAATTACAGAAAGCTATTCAAAATAGGACTGCCTCTTTCTATATAAGACATGTATGCTCACATTGTGGTCTTTCTGAGTCACTAACAGAAGAAAATCATCACACCAACAGACTCATCACCTCAACTTTGCAATAGGCAGTACTTTCCCATTCTTATTTCCATCAGAACACTCGAGCCTTGTCCTTTGGCTTTAAACTCTTGAGATCAAAGACACACTGTATTGTACAAACTTGTCTAATATGCCAAACTTTACATCAATTCTATCAGAAGGTTGTAATCCCTGAGACCTCTAAGCAAATAAGCTTTGGCAAATGGATGTAAAACATATATTCCAATTTGGCAAACTTCAGTATGCACATGTTAGTATAGATATTTATTCTCATTTTATACATGCTACTTGCCATACATGAAATAATTCAGGACATAAGCGGCAATATTGTCTCGTGACACCTGCAAAGATGTGAGTCCTGAAGAAAATAAAAACAGACAATAATCCTACTTACATAAGCAAAAGTTTTCAGAAATTTTATTACAATGCAATATTGTTCATTCTTCTGCATTTAATTAATAAGAGACAAGGACAAGCTATTATTAAGCATGAACACGATGTTAAAATGACAATTACTAAAAAAAGGAAGAATAAATCATAACAAGCCACAATCTCTCCTTGACTCTGTAATTTCAGCACTTAGATTTTTGTAATCCTTTTGAAGGAATGGATAGCACCCTGCTAGGATTACACTGGTCAAAAGCACAAGAACATAGAGGAAAAGGGAAAGCACAAGTACTATGGCAGTTCCCAGAGACAGGGAAAGGGGAAGTACCATTTACCCTACTAACATGGGGATGAGGGTTTGCTTCATTGCAAGAAATGGACAAACAATGTGAGTGCCCTCTAGGAATGGGTGACCAACAGGAAGTCCTCCCCATGATATACCCATAGAGGAATGTGGTTCTATTCTTTCCACCGGTGAAAGCCTTCTACCAGATGACATTAGAAAGCAATAAGCAAAGGCACCCTCTATGACCTACACAAGCGTCAGAGTCCATAACTTAGGGACAACAGAAAAAAGCCACCCAGGAGGCAGAAAGACTTGTCCATCATCAAGACCTGCCCAAGATGCCTGATAATTTCTTCATTGCTATGATTGCTATCATAGCCTATACTGTATGTATGCTTATAATACTAAATGAATCTTACTGGGCATATGTTCCTAATTCTTCCTATGTCTAATTAATTAGTTAGATTATCCCCTGGTATCTCTCATGATCAATTAGATTGGATAACTGACCCCTTTAGTATATCAAGCTTTAAGAATGACAATACTTTCACAAATTGTACTGCCCACTTCATAATCCCTCCTATTTGTGTAGAACACAGAATGTTAATTCATCTCAGTGTCTAGGGATAACTCCTCAGTTTTGCATAACATATCATAGTTACTAATTAATAATCCTAGGGTTAAAGTCCATTAATGTATCAGGATCTTGGACTAACTCACCCATTCCAGATATGCAGCTTTGTTCTATATATACTCCCTGTACCAATTCCGATCCACATGTTCCTCTTCAATAAACTGATTGTACAGGGAACTTAGGTCAAGTCCAGCTGATAAACAGAAATGCAGAAACAATTGATTGGAAGACCCCATGCCACCTAGATGGTAGGTATAAAAGTCATTCTGAATGACATACTTTAAGATGACATTGGTATCATTCCTTCAGTGAACAATAGAATTATTCACCCATGCATTTGAATATGCAATCACATCTTGCCAGCATGGTACCAGGTTTAGCCTCCAACTCCTCGACTGAAATGGGCCAGGGTTTGGTGACTATTCAAAAGTCTTTGTGGAAGATGTGTCTGCCCTTTTAACATGAGCAGCTATGGAAAGGCAGTTTAATACATTTTGTGTTCTTAACTCTTAATAGTACCACTGCCTTCACAGTGTGTTTATAATCCATGTTTTTCTTTATGGATCTCTCCAATGGGTTGCACTAACCTTACTTGCACAAATAAAATAACACATTGTTTATCTCATTCTATAAATCATACAATTTTAATTTTAGGAAGAATGGGACATAGAGCCCTGTTAATTTGTGAACCATGAGCAGATAGAGCCACTCTTTGTATTATCCAATCTTTCTTTCATCACCTGATACATTGTAGTAAATGGATGTTTGAATTGCCAACAGCAAGCATTGTCTCCTGGGTATTACTAATCTAGTATTACTCTTCCCTCTATTGCTTTGACCAATAATATACAAATGGTACATTTCATCAGTAATTGGACTGACAAGGTTGATCAAGTCTGGGGGTTGCAGTAATCTATTGATGCCAAATTGTAATCTGAAAAGAGCATCCTAGAGTCCACTGTGATGTGGTTAGCAGATCAGATAAAGAGTTTGCAATTAAGTGGGGTATCTGCTGTCATTTCAAAATTACTAGGTTCTGTATTACCCTTTTAAAGTACAGTAAATTCACTCACTCTTGGAAGCACCTATAAGGAGCCTTAGATACTTGCCTTATGTTTGATATACAAAAAGGAAGTTTTTCTTTGTCCCAACAAACTGAAAAGTTTGATAAGAAAGTACAAGAATGCGATCAATTTTATAGGCATTGGGTAAGATTAATACTTGGAATTACAACAAGTTCTGTTTTGGCATGTATATAGGATTTATGAGATTCTTAATTATTTGTCTTATTGTTTTATTCATAGTCTGCAATTTCAGGAGAAGAACCTAACAACGTATGCAACAGGCACAACTGCACTTCGCATTGTTTCAACTGCTGGTATTATAAAAACAAAATGGGGAGAGATGTAGGAAACTAGTCATAAGGATTGAGGTCCAGTTGGCCTACCCTGATGACATGAAGGAGGGGACAGCAAGCTGCTTCCCCTTTAGGAATGTGCCAGCATACTGACATGTTGCAAGTTCCAGGGAAGAGGTCAGCAACAGCTGAGATCTTGTTTAGAGAAATACTTACCTGGGTACACTTAGCAAGTAATGAGAAACAGATGAATTTTCCATTAGTCTAATTGCTTACCCTGTTACCTAAATTGAATAAAAGCAAGGTGAGTCAGAGACTCAAGGCTTTTTGTCCACTAGAGACAAGAGCCCTTGGCCCCTCTTTTAAAATTATCTCTGTGGCTTGTCTTTAATCTCCATCCATCCAGTTCGGCATTCCTAGCAGACAGAGTTTCTGAAAAAAATAACCTAAGCTTTATTATGTTTATACTTGTACAACTCTGTTTATGTGCTGGAATCCACTGAATCTTGCATTTTAAGTTTATGGGTTGTGTGGTATACAAGATTTTAGCACAATAAAGTTGTTTCATAAAAACAATAAATTCTTCATTTAAGCAAACAATGGGCAGTTAAATAATGGCAGTTGATAACAGGAAACAAGTCTGATATAGGAAAAATTGTAACTTCTTACCTGTTAGATGTCAGATGTGCCAAGTTCATGACCTCAAAACACCAAGGAGTGAAGTCAGGAATGAAGGGAGGAAGGTAGGAGAATTTTGTTTGTAATGAGAATAAGAAAACTCCTGTATTTCCACTGACGACTTCTATCAGGGATAATTTTTAAGCAAAGTCTAAATATGGGCAAAATATACCAAACTGCAATCCACCTGTAGGGTTGCAATTATACCTTCTTAGCTAATATTGATCCAATATGGAAACAAGTAACATAGAAAGTGAGTATGGAAAGAATAAAGACATTTTTGAAAAGGTAGGGCTGCATGAATTCAGATACTCTGATCACCTACCTATGTATCTGATGCCTATCTGGATCTATTGGACCAGGTGATGCTAATTTCAGTATAATCTCAAGTTGCTGGTAATCTCTACAGAAGCATGTGTGCCTTGATACTGCTTGTCTATCCTGAGTGTCATGTCTCTGTTTGTATAGCAAGCTCTTCCTGGTACTCGTCTCAGTCTGGGAAGTTTATATTTTCAATCCCATGGAAAAGTTATTGGAATTTCAGAGAGTTAATTCTATCACCATCTCCAGTGCAACCCAGAGTGAGAATAAAGACACCAAGATATATTTATAGTGTGGAGATCCAAGGGTGTCCTAAGTTCAACTAGGGTGATGGTTAACTGGAACAAAGGCCTCAACCCAGGGTCAAACTCAGATTTTATTCATTCGTGTAGAAGGGAGTGGCTTGAGGATGAGTGATTGTGAGAACGGTGGGAAGTATATAAGTGCTGTGAACTGGGCAAGGTAGGAGGCCTGAAATCATAGCTGCAATATGCAGAGAGAATCATGTTTAACCAAAATGGAGATAACTGCTCTTCTTTCAAGGAGAGTCTTCCAGTTGGTCCTCCATATGGGTGCATATTACATTGCTGCTCTGCAGCCAACCAGGATTGTAAACTCAGTACCAGTAATAAATTAAAGATACAAAGTACAAGGGAAAGAAGATGCTTTATTGGAAATGGAAAAATGAGAAGATAGATAGTTACCCTGATAAGACTGAGGATAGTGGTCTCAAGAAAGATGAAAGACTTATGAGCACTTTTTTCCAGGCTGTTTTTTTTTTTTTTTTTTTTTGGATTCCAGGACCCTTTCCCCATCTTGAAACTTACCAAATTGATTCTCTGGCCTGTCAGATGGATCCCAGGCACTAAGACTATAATCTTTATACTGTTGTCTATATGCACATTCCTATATGTTCTTTATTTGATTTTCTCTTGCCATGAAAAGACTTATCTCTGGAGTTTATAGGCTGTTTAGGAGGAACCTATCACACAAGACTAAGTTAGTAATTAAAGGGATGTGTGCAGTAGTATAGTGACCCTAGAGTAGGAAATATCTCTGTATCAACTATATCATCTATCTATATGTATATCTATATCTCTATCATCTATATCTATATCATCTATATCTCTATCTGTGTCTATATATCTATATCTATATCTGTGTGCTTTTATGTACTAAAAAAGAATTTTCTTTTCAGTGGTTGTCCTCTGTCTCCTTTGCATTTCATTATAGGTGGGCTAGAGGCAGTTTCTTTGGTTTTGAGCACCTGAATTGCCTTGAGCTCTGCCTGTCTTCCTCCACTCTTGTCTTATTAATTGCTTTCTCCAATAAGTTTTAACTCTTTTTAGTCAGAATTTGACTGAAAACCTAATGAGCCCTTTCTTTGCCTACAGACTCCTTTGCCCTACATCTGTCCCCCTGAAACATCCATCCAACTGCTGGGGGGGGATGCACAGTGGTCAATTTGGCTTCTTTAAACTAAGTGGGATCATTGTTAGGGGGCAGTAGGTGGAAGTTTAGCAGGGAGGGTTGTCTGATGGGCCTCGGCAGAAGGAGTCTGGCAGCTTCATCATGTATTTAATCTCATGATCACTTGGAGTTTGGTAGACTTAAGGTAAGAATCAACAAACTTTTTCAAGAGGTGAAAGAATGTATGACTAAAGCATGAATACTAGCATGGAAAGGCAATTTGGGAAAGGAACCACATCCAAACATTGTTCTTAAAGGACTAGAGTACCAACTGCAAACAATATGCTCTTAGATCTGTCTGCAGGTGTAGGCAGACACTGCCAGCAGAAGTCAGTAATTGGAACCCCGTTTTTGTGTCTAGCTTATATTTCAATTACATTTATGTATTTGGCTATGCTTTTCTGCTGGGTGTTCGAGACCAAATTAAAGTGAGACCTGTGTTTATGAAAATTTATCTCTTACTGTATATCAAGGTCAGTTACTTTTGGAATCATATACAGAGCCTCTCAGCTCCTCTGTGTCAGCTGCCATGATGGGTCATGGCCTTGCTTGAGCATATTACTTCATGTGAAAGCATGAGAAATATTTCTTCCTCCAATTGTGTTCCTTTTTAGCACATGTGTATTGTTTGACTCCCCTCCTCTAGGGTGCAATGATCTCCTTGCTCAGGAGATTGGGCAACTCACCAAGTAGTAGCATTCTGTAGAAAAGTCCCCTCATTTGCTGGAACTTTGTTGACATTTGAGTAACATGGTCAAAATGTTGACTGTCCTCTTAGCTGAGTTATCTATTTAGCTCTGTTCTCAAATACTCAGTTGTACAACACCCAGAAGACCACCAGATTTAATTTTATGATTTTATCTAGCTATCGAGTACCTTGATATATATAGTATCATCTACAACACTATTTTACTCAACATGCTTAAGGCATCTAGTGGGTTTGCTTTTCTTTTGCTCTTTCTTTCTGGCAGGCAAAAAAGAAAACTTTCCATACAAAACCTCTTGCATCAAAAATACAGCTCTATATGTACAGACTTCTCTGTATTCCCTTTTTTAACTTGTTATAATCTTTCTATAACAAATCTGGCAGTGACTCTTTGAATTCTAAGTTGCCCCCCTCCTTCTTTCATTTGATCTTAGAGTGTTACATTTTCACATGAGAATAATTATGGATGACATTATTACATCAAATGTATCTTTAACAAAGTGTCATCTAAGGAGAATGTACTTGTCCACAGATGTACCTTAGGTGATATTTGCCTGAATCACACAATATTTGAGCGTCTCTAAGTGTTGTAACACATACATAACATATGCATTACATAAGATTAAGTGTTAAAAATGTATCATCTGACTTGCAGTCTCATACTGAATTGACATGAACATCTTAACACAAGTAGCTGTAACACAAGTAAGGGGAAGCCAGATGTTGAGTTTAAAAGAATAGTTTATCACCCTAAACAACTTAAGCCTGGTAGACATCAGGATGCCGAGATTTTTTTCAATTTTGCATCCTTGAAGACTTGTGCACTTGGTAAACATAAATACATTTAATATACCACAAAGTCAGAAATAACGAATAATACATCTATATGGAAATCTTTGTACACATCTACTTAGTTCATACTCTTAAAGCAACAACTATCCTCCCTCTAACAGGTTTCATAGTGCATAACTGTAAGATCAATAACCAAAGGACATCCTAAGATCTCTTGTAAATCTAGGAAATGGTGTTTATGCCCAGTAGACTCTTTGGGGGCAGTGTGCCAGGAAGAATTTCTGTCTCTGTTTCCCAATGGTTAAAATTTTATTCCCAATTTTTGCTTGATCCTGTGACTGAGGTTATCTTAATCCCCTCTAATGGAGGTTGCATGTGCACCCTGAGAGTCACTTCCCTGTACACTTAATCCTCACCAATGGAAGCTTCTTATGTACCCGTATACTTAACCCCATAATGGAAGATTCTTGTGCACTCTGAATGGCTTCTCTGTGCATATAACTCCTAAGTAGGACATGTCTCATTCACACATTTAACTTCCAAAAAGCCCTTCAGCACCAAAAGTCATTACTAATAGCACAATCTCCTTTTTGTCAGTTTTTCTGTTTCAGAACAACATTCTTCGGTTCTCTATGACTTCTGCATGGAGATAGAATACCCAGGCAGAGCAGGCCAGCTAAAATGGAGTGGGATGCATCCTGCCCAAACAGGATCTGATCCATGCAGGCATAGAATCTCCCAGGCAAGTTCCAAATTTTTATGGATTAATTTACCTGTCTAGGCCCAAATGGGACTCTAGAAGTAGTAAAAGTGAGGCTTTAACCCATCCTTGGTACCTATACACACAGACAGGTACACTAAATTTTAATAGTTGTGTGCTTGCATTTCTTGATCACAAGGGTCTTGTTCCCATTTAGTATTTTTAGTCCTGTTGAGATGTGTATGTCTTGAGCAATGAAAAACCCTTAAATTATTGTATACAGACAACAATAGTAATTGCATTTTTAAAACCAGTTTTTTTAACAGTTCGATTGGCTGACAATTTTAATTAATGCATGCCATTAACTGCCATGATCTGCGCGGCCATCAGGTCCTTTGGGGGGCAATGGGAGATTTAAAAAACCCCAACCACATAGTAAAAGGAAAGCTGGGACCAAGTGGGACCTGACCTCTCTGATGGAAAGACAGCAACAACTCAGCAGTCTGTGTATTTATTTATACATAAGATGGGAAGCATATGAAGGAAGCAAAAGTGCAAGGTCTCAGTGTTTTGCTGAGAACACTGAAAGTGAAATATTCTCAAAGCTCTCTGTGCTGTAGTTAACTGGGAGGAACACCAAGGCCAGACACCTGCTGGACTGGCCTCGCTCTAGTCCCAAGGACTTCACCAAACTTCAGCTCAGCCATGACTCACCTGTACCCAACAATTAACTTTGAAAACACTTTCATGTTTATCTATTTATAACCCCTGTTGTAGACCTAAATATCTTAATAAGTTTGGCTTTCCTGCAATCCTATATAAACCATTCTCCATGGATACATCTAAAGAATGAAAAAAGAAATAAATTGTTGAGCTCAAACAAAGCAGCTGCAGACATTATAAACTATTTTTAGCACAAATGAGACAGGCAGAGAAGAACACAAAAACCAATTGCTTTTAAATCAGAGTGCACTCAAGTGTATGGGCAATGACATCTTTTATGAATCAGGCAACAACTATTAGTTTGTTTGTGATATAACACATATTTGGAGCCCTTGCTTCCCCGCTCCCCTCCTCCCAACTATGACTGTGTTCTTTTTCATTTAGTTGGTATGGATAAGAGTGTCATGGGAGCAGTCATCACAATCCCAGGAGCAACTACAGCGGCACTTGGCTGTGTCCAAAAGAAAGAAGAATACAAAGGGGATACCTCATGCCACCATCTCTACCTCCGCACCAGATTTTCAGGCATAAGAAGTAATCATAAAAAGTGGGCAGAACAGGGGAGCTCAAGGTATGTCAATTTAGCAATCACAACACGTGGGAGGCAGACATGGGAAACAAGGAATGGAGTGGCCAAGGGGAGCACAGTGGATGGTGCCTGGAGTGCACAGGGTAGAGCATCTGTTTTCACACCAGGACAGACAGTGGTAGCCAAGTGTAAGGAGTTCCCCCACTCCTGTGCTACTCTTCATGAGTGTCTGAACACCCATAGCTCTTGGAAAGTTTTGTCCAAGTAGATGTAAAAAGAGATAGCTGACTCTTTCTAAAATCCACATGTAAGTTCCCCCAATCCTGCTTAGTTTCCCCTAGTTCTGTATAAATGAATGGCTGGGGCATTGAGCCTGAAACTTTGGACATCTAATTTTGGAGGAAGAGAAAGGCTGAGTATGAGAGTCCCTTTATATCTCTGGACATCGCCTTGATGTGAAAAGCCCCTCAGTTCCAAGATCGAGGTGGAGAAAAAGGCCTGCCAAGGTCTTAACCTGCCCCGCTGCATGTGTTTACCAAGACACCCTACTGAGGCTGCAGTTTGCCCTGCTGAAGATGTTACCTGTGATATGTTTTTCTTCCTTCCCTTATTAAAAAAAAAAACAGACAAAATGTATCCTATCTCATCAGGAGATCCAATAGCAGACTTGAACTCCTGCCTTGGCCCCCATACCACTTCCATGATTCATCCACAATATATCCAAGCATGGAATTGGAGCCAGTGTCCTTGATGAGCCTTTCTCCTCTGGATGTTGGACCAGGGCTCTGAAGCCTTTCTTATGTCTCTAGTAACAATACCTACACCATGTTTCAAATACAGAGTGCTCTTAGAAGTTCCTTTTTTTATTTTTGCTTTTTGCTTACATGTTCTGGGAAACTATGACATGCAAAACTCATTCAAGAATGGCCTGGGTTTTTCAGGGTTAGTGTGTTGATGACAAAGCAAATGAAAGGGAAAAAGAAGGGAATGATAGAGATCCAGTCAGGTCCTCAATTGAATGACCCAATTATTTCTGGGTGGACAATGATAAAAAAGGACAGGCTACACTGGAATAGCCCCGGCTACAAAGGAGATCTATCACTTCTGGGAATAGATAGAGACCGGTATTGACCCAGAAAAAATCCTTCCCTCTGGGCCTACTGCAAAGAAATCTCTGGAACAGTTTGGTGCTGCCTACCTAAACACCAAGGTAATCCCTCTCAGTAGTAGGACAAGACCAGGTTTTACTCAAAACTCACTCTGAAGGTTTCTATGTATTGGTATCCACAATACAGTTATGAAATTATGGATTAATACCTGTACTCTGTCCGGTAGCCATGAGTTTTACATTAGAAAAAAGTATATGCCAATTTCATCTCCTGTTATTTTTGTCTCTCTGGACCAAAATTGTGAAGTCTCATCTAACCCAGATATGATTATGTTTGCATGCTCCTCATTTAAAGGAAGGATTTTTCTATTTGAGGCTGCTACACATCCTGAAGTGTGTCTCCTGACACCTTTTTACATTCCTTCTCAGAGGAAGCAAGTTTATCTTAGTTGTCCTTACAGATGAAAACTCATTTCTGAAAGGCTCAGTTTGATATTTTTAGCTGCTTCAAATGAGAGAAACACTGAGACAAATTGGGACTAAGATCTTTTCAATGTCTCTCTCTCTCTCTCTCTCTCTCTCTCTCTCATCTTTAGTGAAAACATGCCTCCAATAGAAAGAATAGAATAAAGTCATAGGAGAAAGTTAGAATTAAGTGTTTTAAAACTGAGAAAGGTTTTCTCCTCATATGCTTGTGCTGAGTTAATGAGACAATTTACTCCAGAGTCATCACCCTCAGTCGGGAAAGACTAGATCTGGGAACCTCAAAAAATCAAATTGTTCCCTCATCAATGGAGGAACAAACCAGAAAGGAAACTGACTGGACACTCCCCTCCATGAGCAAAGAGGGAGGAATCAGGCCAGACTGATCTAGTGGAACTTGTCCAAGACTTAAGAATAACAGCCACGCTTACCACTTTTATCAGTCCAGGGAAGTGTCATGTCTAATATGAGGCATATTGTTCCCTATACGGGCTATATTCTATCTAAAATTCACTCTGAAAATTTTCATGTAATATGCTATCCAAGTTTAAATCCCAGGATCATTCTTAAAATGCTCATGAGAAACACTGTCCACTAGGCGGAGCTCCAATATGAGTTTTCTCCAGCACAGATGACAAGGCTGCTGCTCTCTTCCCAGTTTCTGGTATGTGAACTCCCTTAAAGTGGGTTCCTTCATCACTTATCCACAAGGTGGCAATCGAGAGCGTTTGCCACAGCTAATGTGTGACCAAAACCAGAACTGTGTATTGACGATGCCCTGCAGTCTTCCTTTCAATTCATAGTAACAGAACGAAAATATGTCAGAGGGTGAGCATCAGAGGGTGAACACCACACCGCAGCTCCACAGCAGACTGAGATTGTAAATTCAGTACGAGTAATGAGCTAATGTTACAAAAGTTAAGGAAAAGAAGCCACTTTATTGGAAAAAGGAAAAAAGAGAAGATAGATAGCTACTTTGATACAACTAAGGATAGGGGACTCCAGAAAGTTGGAGGTCCCACTTGTTGTTTGCTCCAGAAAGTATTTATTTTGTGCCAAGGGTCCTTGCCATCACATATTTGGTTCCCTGAGCTGTCATAGATAGATCCCAGATCCCAGCACCTTATCCCTAGCACCATTGTCTATGTGTGCATTCCTAAGCGATCTTTATTTGATTCTCTCTTGGCATGTCAGACATTATTTCTGAAATTTATAGGCTGGTTAGGAGGGACTTTGCATACAAGGTCGAGTTACTGATTAAGGTGATGTGTACATTATATAGTTATCATACAGTGGAAATATATATATATATATTTATACATGTCCTATATTACTACTATTTTGTACATCATTTTTATAATTCTCAGCTGAGTGTTTTAGATCAAGCTGAATTGAACCCTGTGTTAAAAATATTAACTTCTCAATCTGTATCTATATATTCTCTGTATATCTATACATCTATATCATCTATATCTATATATCAAGACAAGGTTTCCCTGGACTTACTTTTAGTGACATGTACAGAACCTCTTAGCTTGTCTGTCAGTGTCTGCTGCCAGGATGGGTCATGTCCTTGCTTGACCATGTGGCTCCCTGTGAAAGCATGAGAAATGTTTCTCTCTGGTGACTCTGCTTTTTAGCACATTGCACACTGGTTAGCCCCTGTCTTCTGGAGTTCAACAATTTCCCTCTTTAGGATGTTTGGTGATTCACCAGGGTTGTTGGATCCTGTAGAAATGTTCCCCCATTTTCTGGGTCCTTGTTGACCTTGGAAGACCAGGGCCAAAGTATTGGCTGTCCTCTTAGCCCAGTCATCATTTTTATCTTTGGATTCCAAACATCAGTTGCTGAGCATCCATCAGTTACACCAGTACTGTGGTGAGACCAGTAGGTATAACTATCATAATCATATCTGGATATCAAGCACCTTGAAGTATATAGTATGACAAGAGGATTGTTATTTCTTTACCTATCATGGTTGTATTAGAAATTGAATTCCTTTAGAATGTTAATAGGTAACAACCAAAATTTTTACTAAGAAAATTTCAGAACAAGAGTAACATAGCATTTTAGTCTGACAATCATGATGGCATTATGTTAGAACCATTAACTTCTATTATTGTCTCTGAAACACAATTAAATTTTCAGTATAGTATTAAATAACATTTTGTTCTGTTTTCCTAATTTAAATAAAATATATTAAATGCAATAAAGAACCTTTTACTTGAATTTGTTATCTTTATTAGAGTGTCATTTAAGTAGAATGCAATCATTTATAGGTATACTGTGTTGGTTATTAATATCTAAACTTTAATTTTTTGAGTAATGTTGCCTGGATTGCACAGTGTTTAAGTATTTCTAAATGTCAAAATACAATTATACAATAATCACTCAAGCATAAGTCTGAAAACGTATCTACGCCAGCAAGTTGGATTGGTGTGTATGGTTCATTACAAGTATTTGGGCCACAAGTAATGGAAAACCAGATGCTTCATTCTAATATAAATTGCCATCATAAACAACTTCAGCCTGGAAATCAGCTGTATGATAAGGTTTTATTTCAGAGTTTTGTAAGTTCAAAGGCATGTATACATGGAAAACACAAGTACATTTAGTAATTCATGAGGTTAGCAATGATTAGTTTTGCAGAAATATTTATGGGTATGTGATTTCAACACTCAAAGCAAATTCTTGTCTTTTAACAAATTTCATAGGATGTAACAATACAAAGAAGAATTACAGATATCTTCAGGGCTATGTTTTCCTTTGATCTTTATTAGTACTTGTTTACAGGACATAATGATTGCATTCACTAAAGCTGATTGATACATGCGTATATCACATTTAAATTATCTTCCCCCTCCCTACATCCCCTTTTAATTTTCTAGCATTGTTATGGTTTATGTTCCTATGGCCCCGCCAAGTGTCATGTAATCATGGACATGGCTGAGTCTAGCGTTCGTGATTGGTTTGTTGTCTGGCACTGGGGTTGGTGGTGTGAGTGCGGCACCTGCCCAGGGTGGATCCAACATACAGTGTAAGGGCAGGAGAAAGGCATGTCCTCTCTCTGCTGCCCATTCATGCCTTGTTGTTTGAATGGCTGCCCTGCCACAACACGCTGCCTTGGAGCCAACTGGGTATGGACTGAAGCCCCCAAGAACTGTAAGAAATAAACTTTTCCATCCCTAATTTTGGGTGCCAGGTATTTTGCCTCAGCAATGAGAGAAAGGTAACTAAAATAAGCATCACATGCATTTATTTATCTTATAAAATTTTATGAAATTATATATCATATATAAAGATTGAAAACCAGACAAACAGGACAAATAGCATAAAAATGTAAGAAGATTGTACTAAGTTAAAGTACACTTTGATATAAATTACCTGAACTACAATACCTTTTTTCTCTTTTTTCCTATTATCTGTTTTTTTGATTTTGAAAGAGAATATAGCTAGAGAGCTTTTATATAAAAGAAATCATGTGATATTTAACCTTCTGTGTCTAAGTTACTTCAGTTAAAATTATGGTTTCAAGGTGCATCCATTTTACTAGAAATGGCTCAAGTTTATTCTTCATTATGGCAGAGTAGTACTCCATTGTGTACAAATACCACAATATTTTATCCATTCATCTGTTGATGGACATATAGATTTTTTCCAAGGTTTGGCTATTATGAATTGTGCTTCCATAAACGTGAATGTACATAGATCACCGTTGCATGATATCTTTAACACTTTTGAGAAATTACCTAGATGAAAAGGAGCTGGCTCAAATGGAATTCATATTTAATTTATTGAGGAATCTCCATAGTGATATCCATTGTGTTTGCATATGTTTGCAATTCCACCAATAATGGAGGAAGTTTCCTTCCATTCCACAGCCTTACCAGCATTTCTTATTTGTTGATTTCTTGATGGTATTCACCTTTCTGTTGTGCTTCAATTTGTGTTTCTAGAATGGTCAAAAATATTTGACATTTTCTCATATATTTATTGACCATTAGTACTTCTTTATCTGAGAAGTGTTCGTTCATTTCAGTTGCAAAAATTTTAATTGAGTCTTTAAAGTTGGGAGTCTAACATATTTCCATTATTGTTATATTGTGCATATTAGTCCTTTTCCTGAGAAGTAGCTGCAAAATTTTTTCCTATTCTGTAGGCTTTCTCCTCACTATGTTATTGGTTTCCTTTGCTACACAGAAAATTTTTAATTTGATGCGAACCCATTTGTTGATTCTTGATACTATTTCCTGTGCGACTTGGATTCTATGCAGAAAGTCTTTGGCTACACTTATGTTTTCAAGAATTTTACCTATTTTATCTTCTAGCAGATTGTTTTACTGTTCTGATGTTTAGACTTTTTATCCTTTTTGATTTGTACTTAGTGCATAATGAGATATATAGGTCTAGGTTCATTCAACCTTCATCACATGGGTAGGCAGGTTTCCCAACACTATTTGTTCAAGAGGCTATCTTTACTCCAGAGAACAAATTTGGCCGCTTTGTCAGAAATATCATACCTGAGCACACCAGGAGATGTTTCCATATCTTCTATTCTGTTCCACTAATACACGAGTCTGTTTTTGTTAGTACTGTGCTATTATAATCACTATAGCTTTGTAGAATAATTTTAGTCCAAAATTGTGATGCCCTCTGCCTTGCACTTGTTTCTCAGAATGCTTTTTGCTATTCTAAATCTCTTGTGGTTCAATATGAATTTTACTATAGCTTTTTCCAGTTCTTTAAAAAATATTGTTGTTATTTTGTTTTGAATTGCATTAAATTTATACACAAGCTTTAGAACCATGACCATTTTAACTGTACTTGCTCTACTTACCCAGAAACGAGATACCTTTCCATTTTCTCATATCCTCTACAATATTCTTTTTCAGAGTATTATAGTTTTTATTGTAGAAATCTTTCAGTTCATTGGTTAGGTTTATTCCCAAATATTTCTTTTTTCTTGCTGCTATTATGAAGTGTATTGTTTCCCCTCAGTGAGTTTTTTGCAGGTTTGGAGGAATACTGTTGAGTTTTGATGGTTGGTTTTGAATCCTGCCACACTGCTAAATTTGGATATTAGTTCTAAGAGTCTTTTGGTTGAGTTTTTGAGTATTTCTATGTAGAGGATTATGTCATCAACAACTAATATAAATTGAACTTCTTTCTTTCCTATCCTTATCCATTTTATTTCTTTCTCTTATCTTATTGCACTGGCTAATATTTCAAGAGCTATATTTAGCAAAAAGTGGTGATAGTGGACATACTTTTCGTGTTCTTCATTTTAGAGGGAAAACTTTCAGCTTCTCTCCATTTTGTATCATTTACCAGTTGGCTTATCATAAATGGCTTTTATCACGTTGATAAAAATATCATCTTTTCCTATTTTTTTCACTGCGTTTATCATGAATGGATGTTGCTTCTTTACAAATATTTCTGCATCTAATGAGACGATTATGTTATTCTTGTCCTCGATTTTGTTTATATGGTGTATTACATTTATCAGTTCATGTATGTTAAACCATCCCTGCATCCCTAGAATGAATCCTATGTGCTCATGATGTATAATATTTTTGATGATTTGTTGCATTTTTTGCCAGTACCTTATTGAGGATTTTTTCATCTGTATTCAATGTAAAGATTTGCCCATAGTCCATGTTTTGTTTGGATTTTTTTTTTTGTAGTTTGTGAATCAGGGTAATGTTTGCTTCAAGGAATACACTTTGAGTCTTGCTTCCCTATCATTCATTTTAAGCAGTTTGAAGAATACTGGCATTAGATCTTCTCCAAAATTCTTGTAGAATTCAGCAGTGAATTCCTCAGGACCTGTGTTTTTCTTAGTTTGTAACTTTTTTATTAATTTCTCAATTTCTCTGATAGATATTGGCTTATTCGGGTTTTTTTTTTGTTGTTGTTTTTTGAGAATGGGTTTTGCTAAGTAGGTCAGGCTGGCCTTGAATTCATTGTGTAGCCCAGGCTGGCTCTGAACTCACAGTGATCTTCCTTCTTCAGCCTTCTGAGTACTGCGATAATTAGCATGTAGCACCATGCCCAGCTTATTCAGGATTTCTATATCTTCTTGGTTCAGTTTTGGTAGTTTGACTGTTTAGAGCTTTTATACATTTAGGAAATAGTGCTAATGATGGGAAACAGAATTATTGCCCAATATACAGGTGCATCTTATTTATACAATAAAACATGCTTGTTTAATCAAATCCAGTAAATATAGATTAAGTTTTAATGTCAGGACAAAATTTAAAGAGATGAAAAATTTTGATCATTTTGTGTGTCTAATGCCTATGTGGGTATTGTATAAAAAAACACTTATTCTTTTGTATATATTAAGGCTATATAGTGTTAACTTTATTAACTTAACTTTAAAGCTTAGACTCACAGCATATCATATATATATTATATATATTCTAAAATATATGTAATATCAGTTGTGTGTTTAATCAATTATAAACTGATCACTGAAAAATTTTATGGGTTAATTTTCAAATCCTCCTTCACTCTTTACTCTTACTGTTTAGTAACCAAAAACCTAATGATCAAAAACAAGAAAAAATATTAGTGAAATACAGAATCTTTGCTTTTAAATCTAGTTTTGTAAATTTAACAAAAAGAATCTTAATATCTTAAGAAAAAACTTCATTGATCTAGACAGAAACATAACCTTCTAATTATATCCAATTTAAATATGGTGCAACAATAGTTTGTTTGGATATGCTCCCATAAAAGTCCTGGAAAAAATACTGAAGAAATCTCATCATTGTAGACACCCAGGCATGTTTTGTTCAGTAGTTTCAAGCTCAAGAAGTCCCCATTCAGTTAACTTAACAATTATTTTGAATGTCTCATCATAACGATTAACACTTTTAAAGATATAACCATATATGAATATATATATACACATATATATATACAGAATTTGTAAAAATATATACACATTTCAGAAAGGGAAATTCTTGCATAAATATTTTAATGCAAATTTTATTGAGACATCATATCATTAATACAAGTTACCTTTAGCCTCCACAATTACAAGAGGTGATAAAAGTGTTGGCCATTAGCTTCCAGACATTTATTAGGATGGTGAAATACTGCTTGAGTAACCTTGGTTATTGAGACAGTTGCACATGCATTTTCAATTTCTTCACTAAAGGCCAGCAATATAAAGGGTTTTCTGGGATATATGACATCCTCTAGGGTCCCCCATATGAGGGTAACAGCATCTGCTGGAAAACACATCATACTAGTTTTCTTTTCTTGAAGTGCCGAGAGAGAGAGAGACAGAGAGACAGAGAGACAGAGAGACAGAGATAGAGACAGAGAGAGAGAAAGAGAGCAAAAGCTAGTGTGAGAGGACTGTCAAAAATTAACATGAAAGATACATCATAAAATAAGTATCTTTCACTCAGGACATCTCCTAAGTTATTGTGCAGAGGCAATTACAGTCATTGCATTTATAATTAAATTTTTATTTTATCCTGGTTATGTAATACCCTGGAATGAAAACATGTCATCAATTTTAAAGATAATGTTACTCTTATGAATTGATATAAAGCAGTCTATTGTTATGTGAAACACAACATTTGAGCTAATATCTTGAGTGGCTATTCATCTTTAAGCCATTTTAAGTACAACATTTAAAAGATAATATATAAATGAATTAACGTATATATTAAGTCAAATATAGCATTTATTTTTTCAAAAATTCAGTTCTTTTCCTTCATCTGCTAATGTTTTAAGTGAGTCTGGCTACCCTGAAAACTTAATTCCTGTCTCATGTAAGTCCCAAAATGATCTGGAGAAAAAAAAGTTGTTGAGCTCAAAAAATATATTTCCTAAATGAAGAAGCTTTGCATGCTTTAAGTGGCTATTACAACATATTAAATGGTCAGATGGACAAACATATGGAAGACACAAAGCAATTCTTTATAAATCAGCATGGACTTTCATATGCATTTGCCAAGTTGAACTACAATATTTCTTTTATAGTTTTAGGTTTGTAACTATAAAGAGACTCATTAGAACTTTTCCTACCGGTCATCAATTAGCAGTGATCTCTTGTAATATGTTAGGAATCAGAAGGATAAAATCCTTTTATACCTGTGAAAGCAAGAACTGTTTTTAGGAAAGTGCATAGGTTGATGCTTTGTCTTAATCTTGGAATAGTCATATAAGCTTCTCATATATGCTTCTCAAAGTCCTTTTTTGCTTTGATAGCCAAAGTTGTTTGATAACCAGA